>RCNN01000192.1:0-46713 GCA_003667245.1 Heterostelium multicystogenum | reverse complement strand
TCTCTTTTACCAAAGTAATCGGAGCACAATACATTTACAATTTCGAATTGTGTGACAATAATAACTATTTTAAAAGTTAGCATGGAAATCCATTTTAATATAAACTTAATATTCCATACCTCTATGATGTCGTTGTATTTTTTATCAACTTTATCTTGAGATTGTTGACTTCTAAGATTATGTTTATATTTTGAACCAAAATACTTGTGGTTGTAGATGTTGGCCATTGGCTTGGCCTTCGTTTGTTGAATGACTCATAATACAATTGTTTTTCTATTAAGAAAATATAGAATTAAATGTACAAGTATGATTATCTAATAAATAGTTGAATGAATAATTAATGTCGGGTTGGTAACTTTTGAAAGAGTTGCTGTTGCTGTTGTGTTTCTGTTGGATTAATATAGATTGAATCTTGTGAGTGGAAATAAATATTGTAAAATAATTAATATTAATATTCCTATCCTAAATAGTGGATGATGAAAAATTAGTAAGCTAAAGCTGGATTAATTGACAGGTACTTGTTATAACAGGAGAGAAGGAGAAAAGAGGGGATTGTATTATTATTATTATTTAAAAGCTTAAAACAAACTTAACGACTGATATTGATTTGAATGAGACTGGATGATGTAGTTAGTTAACAAGTGATATTCAGGTGATTCAAGTTGATGAAATGAGATTTAGAGATGAACAACAAACAACACTAACAATCAATCAATCAATTAATAAAGAAGAAACAGCCAGATTCAATAACACTGACAAAAACTGACGACAAGACAGGTGGAGTTTATAAATAAAGTAACATTTAATAGTGTTGATTGCAATGTACAAAAATAATATACAATCTTATTTCTTATTGGCTGCAAATATTTGGTAGTTAGTGTTGGTTGGGGAATGTGTGAGTGTGTTTGTGATGGATTGGATTGTGGGTGATATTAATATTTGTTACAACCAAATTTGGTGTATAAGCTAAAAAACACACACACAATAAGTTTAATATCTACAATTAACTTTTGATTTCAAATTTGATGGAGAGGTACATGTGATGAAAGGAATGGAGCGGAAGGTTAGGAGATGAGATTACCTGACTAATCAGTCACTCACTCCTACACCATAACAACTAACACTTACACTTGATAACTTGGTATAAAAAAAAAAACAAATACTAAGAGAATAATAAATAATTATATTTGACGTGAAATAATTATTGATTGTTTTATTCGATAATAATAATAATCACGCGATTTTAAATGAGGGTTGTTTTACAATCAACGTTGGTGATGGCATTCGATTGAAAGAGACTCTTTCGGTCACCAAAATAAGGAATTTGGCATCAAATTTCTTTGTGAAATTAATTTACAAACAGTGTGTGGTCACCAAAATAATCAAAATAACTAGTGCTAATTGATCTAAAAACAACGGCAATGTGCTGGTCCACAGGAATCACTTTAAAATATTACAAAGCAACAAAAAATACAAAAAAAAATAAACAAAAAAACGTCTATTTCGATCGAGATTTGAACAAGAATGTTTTATAGTGTTTGTTTTTGGGGCACAAATGTTGTTTTGTGGGGATGGATGTTTAAAATTACACTGTGTTGGTGATTGCCTGTTTCCGTGTTTGTTTTTAGTTGAATTTGGATGCCATATCAATCAAAAAAAAATTCTTCCTCGGCTATGTAGATTTCAACCTTATCTATAAATGAGTTGAAACAATTGTTGTATAAATAGATTGTTGGTTGTTTTCTCGATTCTACTTCTGTTTGTTCTCCATATACTATGTATTGACTGGAGTCTTCTATGCCATATATTGAATTGATTCTATTAAATAGATCTAATTCAAGGTACATTAATTGAAACCAATTAAGTTTCAATAACCTATAAAAATACTGAAATCTAGAATTGTGTTATTTGATTTTAGTTTCTAAATTTAAAATCATCAGCACTATGAGCTTTTTAATATTGCATTTATTCAGTTGATCACAGAAGGACTATCTCGTACAATAAGTATTCAAAGATTGCGACAACAAACACCATGTAACTAAAAATAAATTAAACTAATATATCTTAAGATATGTATATTAAACAATGGAGTTCTGCAACAATAATAACATCATCAACACATAACACTATGATTTAAATTAAAATAAACACGACTAAACTTGATTTAAGTTATGAATTATTATACTTTTAAGTTCAAATATTAAATTATTCTGGTATAGTTGTATTCCTGTCATACACTATTTTATACCTTTAAATTTGATTTTAAATTGAATTTCTCTATCCTGTTTTATATATAATCCTGTGTTCTTAATTCAACTAACAATATATTATTAATACTGTTAAATAATTCTCCTATCTTTGATGATTGATGAAACTTGCTTAGTTTATCTCTATTCTTTACTAATATTTAAAGAAAGATGTCACATTAATTAATGAACAAGATTTACAAGTAATTAATGTATTCTTAGTTAGATATTATTTATTAGTTTTAATGTTGGAAATGATATTTATTAACAATAATCAAACATATAAGATCGGTATATCAAAATAATGTTAAATAATATTAAATAATAGTATTATTAATTGTTTTGTTGCTCTTCTGTAGAAATAGGAGTATTACTAGCTTGTGGGTAAATAAATTAGTATAATTAGTGAATTTAAATCAATATATTTGATTTGAAGATTGATCTATATGATGTCTGCTACACTCACTAGTTTGGCTCTTTCTTCTCTCTTCTTTTCTTTTTAAATCCTGTTGAATTGTATCAAACAATATATTTTATTATGGAAAGAATAGAATTCCTCCATATATTTATATATCGAACTAAATTAATGTGTTGTATGCACATAGATGCCCATGAACAGAATCAAAAATAACAGTTAGAAAATATATAATTGATTGATTGATTGATTGATGATTGATTCCTCACTTCCTACCCCTCTCAGCCCGCCAAATTGGTTGGGTTATTAGTTACCAGCAATCCAACCAACATCCAAGATAAACATCAGAAGAAGGAACAGCAAACAAATATAAATAAATAAACAAACAAAACAAAACACTTCATATCTAAAAATCATGAATTAAAAAACAAATAAATAGTTATTCAAATATTACTATCACTGTACTTGTATGTACGTATATGTGTGAGTGTGATTTTTCATCAAACTAGTCGTGGAGTGGGTGGTCAGCTGAGGAGGAGTGAGTGATGAGGAGTGTTTGCTGGATTGTTTTCTGAATCATCATGATCATCATATAACCAATTTAAATTTTATAGTGTGATCATGTGTTTTTAATATTCTTATTCTTGGTGAAATAATATTTGGTTGGGATTGGGTTTGCTGTGTTGGAATTGGATAAAGCAAAAGCTTGGCTTTATGATGTAGATGTGAATATCAGCATTAGTATCAGCATTGATAAAAACACAATCAAGCATCATCACAATAAATAAATGGGCAGGTCCTACTAACATTTAAATTAAGTGATAATAGCAAGAATGGCTGAGATAGGCTTTAGTATGCTATTTCAAACGTATCTACAATGTTGCTTCTTTCAATTTATTATCAATTTCCTTTTTTGAACTACTTAGGTTTTGTATGATATTAATAATGTCTGTGTATACATGTATTCCAATATTGATTTCCGCAAAACAAATAATAAGTCCACAATCCATGATTATATATTAGTTTTTTTTTTTGTGTTTTTTTTTATGAACTGATCAATGTGAACCACCTGACTATTTTTGTTTTTGTTTTTTTTTTACAAAATTTAAAAAAGGTTTGAAAACGGCTAACTTTACTTTTCATAAATCAAACTAAAAGTTAGCATTCCTCAGTATTTCATTCAAAAGCTTCAGTTTGATACAGATATACCTCGTCGAAGCAGTGGTGCAATAAAAATCCAATAACACAGCCATTCATCTAATCAGAAGTAAAAATAAAAAGTAACACACTAAATCACGATCAAACAAACCAACAGTCACCACAAAATCGATCACCTCACAACACAAATCATTCATACAATTAACTTATACATAGGCATCTACTTTTAAATACAATCATCATTAAATCAAACAAGTATATGTGTATTCATTCATCATTGAGAGTAAAATAGAATCGCATAGAAGTAGCATTAACCAAACCAAACCAAAACAAATCAATCAATCAATCAATAATTTAAATTAAAATTGTAACTAATAATCAAAATCGACATAGAAATATTGAATTTAAAATGGCATCAAAGAAATTAAATATTCCAGATGAAATCATGAGCAAGAAAGATCCAGAACAGTATTTCCAAATAGTTGAAAAACTTGGTGAAGGGTAAGTCAGGATATTTCTACACAGTCTCTGACCAGTGGGAATGAATGTGAATACTTAAATATTAATCAAATCAACTCCAATTCAATCCAATCGAATAGATCATATGGATCAGTTTGGAAAGCTATAAATAAAGCAACTGGTATTCCAGTTGCCATCAAGCGTGTTTCAATAGACAATGATTTGGAAGATATGAAAAAGGAAATCAATTTTATGAAGCAATGCAAGAGTCAACATATTGTCACATATCACGGTAGTTTCAAGAAAGACAATGAGATTTGGATCGTCATGGAGTATTGTGGAGCTGGTTCAGTTTGTGATGCAATGAAGATTACAGGAAAAACTCTGACTGAGGATCAGATTGCTGTCGTAAGCAAAGATTGTTTGCAAGGTCTTGCTTACTTGCATTCAGTGCGTAAGATCCATCGTGATATCAAGGCTGGAAATATCCTTTTGAACAACAATGGTGAATCAAAGCTCGCTGACTTTGGTGTGAGTGGACAGCTCGACGGATCGATCGTCAAAGCACAGACTGTCATTGGTACTCCCTTTTGGATGGCACCAGAGGTCATTCAGGAGGTTGGATACGACTATAAAGCTGATATCTGGTCATTCGGTATCACATGCATTGAGATGGCAGAGTCAAAGCCACCTCTCTTCAACGTACATCCAATGCGTGTCATCTTTATGATTCCAAATCCATCACGTCCACCCCCCAAGTTGACTGAGCCTGAGAAATGGTCAGATGAATTCAACGACTTTATTGCACAGTGTCTTACTAGAAAGCCAGAGCAGCGTCCAACTGCTGTCGACCTTTTGAAACATCCATTTATTACTCGTGCCAAGTCGCACTCTTTGCTTATCCCACTGATCGACGAGCAGGACGAGATCATTGGAGAGAAGGGACGTGAAGCAGCCCTTGGATTAGATACTAAAGAAGAGGACGAGGATGAAGAAGAGGAAGACGAAGACGAAGAGTCAGGTGGAAGCGATCGTGACACAATGAGACCAGCCAGACCAAGAAATAACAACCACAACGACGACGACGAAGAAGAACAATATGACAGTGGAACCATGGTTATCACAGAGAATAACAACTACGACACAATGGTCGTTAACAACGATGACGACATCGACATTTCAGCAACAATGAAGATGAACAGCTCAAAGAAACCATTCGTACCAGCCTATATGTCACAGTTTGCCGCCAAGCAAGATAGTCCATCTTCCACAAACAAATACTCTGGACTCTCACTCGACGAACTACACAAGAAGCTAGAAGAAATAGAACAAGACAAAGATCAAAAAATCAAAGAAATCATGGAGAAATACAATATCGCAAAGCAATCACTATCCTCTGTCATCGATGAAAAGAAATCATCTTTAGTCCGATAAACATAACCCTTGATCCCCAGTCAAAAACGAATCAACAACCTTCAAAATATCAACAAATCAATCAACAACTTCAACTTGAACATCAACATCAAAACCCACAAATTGTTGTAATTTAATTTTAGTCAAAACTAACAAATAATATGTAGATATAATAAAAGTAAATCCAATCCATCATCACTCATCACTCATTGCTCAGTTCATTATAATAATATTATCAAATAAATGAGGTCACATGGTTCTGTGAAATGTACATGCTCTGACCTTAGACCTGCAGACGTGAGAATACGACGAGAATAAAGAATGGAAATCACCCTTCTGTGTTATTGGTTATAACATTGACAGTTTTGTTTCATCGAATAATTTGATCTGACTAAAAATTTTTGGATATTTTTGGGTCTTTTTTAATTTATATGGTAGTCCCCTACCCATATTGACCTATTTTAAATGATCTTTTTAATTTTATTTTAATTTTTTTTCAAATTGTTTTTATCCTATAAAGGATGAATAGCTATCCTCTTTGATGATGTGCAAGCATTGAATTGAAATATTATTATTCTAAATTAAACAACTTATTAATATTACAGATAATTTAATTAGAAACAATGGGACACCAACAATCTAAACTCACTAAGGACGAAATCAACCAATTGTCCAACAGCTCATCATTCACCAAGGCTGAAGTTGCTGAATTGTACCATGATTTCAAAAAGCATGACAAAGATGGAAATGGAGTTTTAGATAGAAATGGTACGACCGATTAGTATTCATGGCAGCGAAGATGATGTATCAAAGATTACTAATAGGAGTTGTCTAAATCTTAAATTTATTTAGAATTCATTTCATTCTTCTCAACCAGATTGCCCAAATTTAACTCTAATCAATTGAATAATTTGTTCGATTCATTCGACAGTGATGGTGTATGTATAATTTTGATGGCTACCAATTATATAACCGCTAACATTTAACTTGTATTGTAATTCTATTATCTAGAGTGGATCAGTTGATTTTAAGGAATTGGTTGTTGCTACCTCTGTCATTGGTAAGGGTACTGCTGAAGAAAAATTGGGATTCATGTTTGGTATGTAAAATTAGAAAATCTAAAGCTTCAGCTGTCATTAACTTAATTATTTTTTATGCTAAAGATACCTACGATAAGGATAAGAGTGGAAGTTTGGAAAAGGCTGAGATTGATAGCATTGTTAACATGATGATTTCTGTTGGAAAGGCAATGGGTAAGAGTGACAAGGATATCACTGTTTTTGTTAATAAGCTTATTGAGAAGGTCGATGTTGACAAGAACAAGACAATCAGCCGTGAAGAGTGGATTTCACAAGGAGCCAAGAGCCCATCAGTTTTGACTTTGCTCGGTCTATAAACTAAAAAGGACCAAACCAAACTTGTTAAATAATAAATATCAAAATCATTTTTCTTAAATATCTATATTGTTTATTGTATGTATCTGTTACTTGTATAGTTATTTGGTCCAAATCAAAAAATTTGATATGGTAATTTATAAACACTAGTCAAATCTGGGTGGAATTGATGCTCCTCCAACAGAAACTGGTGGAGGATTGTTTGGTGGAATTGTAGGTTGATTATTTGATGCTTGGGTTACGATTGGTGGAAGTGGTTTACCAGAGGGTAGGAAAGGGTTTCCTTCAAAGATGCCACCTGATGCTGGGTTTACAGGGAACAAATGAATGTCGGTAGTTACAGTTTGTGGAGTCAAACCTGGAATATTTCCACTGAAGATATTTCTTAGTTCATTTGTGACTAAATCCAAAATAACACTTATGATATTTTCAACTAAACCATTTTTTCCTAAAATACCATCTAGTAATCCACCTCTTCCCAAAAGACCATTTACTAACCCATTGGGGCCCAGTACTAAACCCAGTGGTCCTCCATTGTTTATGAAGTTAGGAATAATCTTTTCATGTACATGTCCTATTAGATTTTGGTGAATAAATGTATTTCATGATAAGTCAAATTTATTTAAAAAATATAATCTAAAGACTAAACTTACTTCTGGTATCTTCAGATACATCTTTAGAAATTAAATTACGTCTAAAGTTGATTGCATTTATTAATACTTCCTTTTCATCACTGGTCAAATCAGTAATGGAATCGGCTGTGACACCTGAGATACAATAATAAGTCAATATTAAAACTAAGATAATAGTAAATATTTTCATAATTATTAGTTAGTTTTTAATCCAAGGGAATATTGGGAACTTGTTTAATTCCTCTCTGTTAATAATAATATGATTATATGCAATTCCCTAATAATACATAATATTAATATATTCCTTTTTAAACATTACATGGAATAAATTTAATAGCAAAGAAAAAACAATCAATCCGAATCATAAGCAAATGTAATAAATAGTCACTCAACTAGATAGTCATATGATGTTATATATCCAATAATCCTGAAAATCACACCAATTAACCCAATCTATTTACAAAATGCAAAAAAACACAAACAACTTTGAACTATAATTGTATCTATGACCCTCCCCCCAACTATTATTAGGATTAATTTCTTTTGGAACATACATAGCACAAATATCAATGAATCATATTTATATACCCAGCATCAGCAATGATAACATATCATAAACACCCAATGTCTGTGGTAACTAAATTTCATTCATCATTTTTG
Organism: Heterostelium multicystogenum; assembly: GCA_003667245.1. Classification (NCBI taxonomy): domain Eukaryota; phylum Evosea; class Eumycetozoa; order Acytosteliales; family Acytosteliaceae; genus Heterostelium; species Heterostelium multicystogenum. The sequence goes on along the minus strand of RCNN01000192.1, from coordinate 38,336 downwards.
TTTTTGAAAAAAACGATCAGTCATAAATAAATAACGCTGTACTAAAAACTATCTGGTCAGATCATACTTATTATCACTATTAATATATATTATTATAAAAGACAAACAGACACACAGGTTGAATCATAAGATGTTTGGATCAATCAAATCGTATATCACCAATAATGTTACTTCATTATATTCAAATGTAGTGTATCTATCTCAGCTGAAACTAACTAGTTAGTTAGCAACATGATTATAATGAATGAACGAACCTATACCATCATCAATCATAATCCATTCAAACAATGCATTGATAGATAGATATAGATAGATTAGATTGGATTAGCAATGAAATAATTATAATAGAATAGTTAACTAATTATTGCTTGATGTGATTAATGTAGAACGTTATAGTAAATCAAATTAGAAACCTTTCAACATATAAACAAAAGACTAAACAAGCATGTTCAAAGAGATTCATGTTGACAAAGTCAGGCAATGTAAAGTTTCATCCACGTTCCAACCCTGGTAAAGTTTATTATGTGACCGGTACTCCAGTCGTCAAGAGATTCAGAAACGCACTTTTCGCTCAAACCTACTCTAGATCTCATTATTCTGTTGATAGCGAACCAAGAGTAGAAATCACTGAATACTATGAAGATGAACAACAACAATAAATAAATAGAATAGAAATAGAAATATATATAATAGAATAGAATAGTATATCATAGCATAGATGGATAATATAGTAGTATTAGTGGAGATAGAGTATGACAATGATATATGATGATACTAGTAAGGTGTTTGGTTTATTTAGTAATATTATTATTAGTATTATGGTGTTGCTATGAGAGATATACATTGATCAATATCCAAGTGAAATGAAATACAAGTAATTGATTGACTTGTGTGTGTGTGTGGTCAATTGCTATTACTCCTATGACGACGATACGGTGCACCTCTTAAAGTCGACTACAGAAGAGGTGTAGAATAACAAAAGCTGGGCGAAAAGAGTGTCTGCTAACAGTTGATGCTTCGGTTGGGTGGCGATATTACCAATCGGTTGGTAGTTTATATATGATTGATTCGTTTAGTTGATTGGTTTAAGCAACTGTGATTGCCGAATCACCTAGGTCATCTTCAATAATGAAATCATCCTAAATTATAGAAGTTTAGCTATTAGTTAACTAACTTTGCTCATTTGTATTCATTTGGTTTGATTTGAATGCAATACTTACTGGTGAATAAACAACCTTAAGTAGAAGAGAGCAACTTGGACATTTGGCAATTTCCTCACCTGCAATGATCTCTGCCTCTGTAATTCTAAATCGGTCACCACTGTTGTCGAAAATGTTATTAGCAGTTGAATATCAACTGAATAGTAGCAATCGGTTTACATACCAAGGACAAGGATAGTAGAATACACCCTCTTCCTCATCGAAATCCATATCCTCTATTTCAATCTCGTCATAAAACGAAGTTACGTTGACATCTATGACAGCGTTGTTCTTCACGTAGACAATCTTCTTGTCATCTGTATTTGTAGTTGTCTCGGTATTGCTGCTGTTGGTTGTCTTTGATTCTGTCTTCTCTTCGGCAACTACAGGTGTAGTTTCAGTTGTGACAGCATTATTCTGGTCTTGATTATCAACAGTCATATCTATCTTTTCTTTCAAATATAAATAAATATAAATAAATATAATAAGTTTATTAATAATAAAAGAATTCCACAATCGTCATTTACAAATAAAGATAAATAATAAAAAGATACAAAAATAAAAAACTCAAGAAAATAAAAAGAATATTGTCGGTTTTTCATTCATTTATTTAACCGGAAGCGGGGCCAAATGAGGTGATGAATTTTAGTATTAAGTAAAACTTTTGTCATATAAATTTTATGACTCATTAATTTGCATTTTGTGCTACTCAAAGTAAATACATGATTTGCAAATTGTGATAATTACATTTATCCGATCCGAGAATTAATTTATTGTGGTAAATTTTTGGTATTCGTCATTACATTTTGTTTATCCTCTGCCAATACAGTAATTTTTGTATGTTTTTTTGATATTGATTCTTTTTGTGTTTTTGATTTATTTGAAGATTTTTGTGAATTAATAGTTGGTGTAGTAGATGAGGTTGAGGTTATATTTGCTGAAGTTGGTATATTATTACTAGTATTAATATTATTAGTATTATCATTATTATTATAAGTACTACTATTAGTATGAATATTATTATTATAAGTACTAACAATACTATTATTATCACTATTAGTAATATTATTACTATAAGTATTACTACTATTATTATTATAATTACTAACAATACTATTATTATTACTATTAGTATGAATATTATTATTATAATTACTAACAATACTATTATTATTACTATTAGTAATATTATTATTATAAGTAGTAACAATACTATTATTATTATAAGTAGTAACAATACTATTATTATTACTATTAAAAGTACTACTATTAGCAAGTTTTGTTAACATATTCGAAAGATAATATTGACCATATTGTAAATTATTAGATAAATAGTATGATACTATTGATAATTCGGTTGGATCATTTTTTATTTTATCAATAATAAGTGTTTTTTGTTCAAAAGTAAAACTTCTCATCGTCACTTAAAACGATGCATGTAATTGGTTGATTGTGTCCCTTCAAATAACTAATATTCTTGTCGGTAATCTTTAGTTCAGAGATATGTCCCTTCAGTTCTACTAATATTAATTGTATCTAATATTGGTAGTATTTTAAGTATTTCCATTGTATTGTTGAAGATTACAAGTTCATTTGATTGTGATTATAAAAGTAGATCAACGATTATACTTTTAAAAAATTGATGTCAATTTTTCATTGTCATTTTGTGTTAATTTGTATTTAATTTAATTTTTATTTAATTTTTCAGAAAGAAAGAAAATTGAAAATAAAACCAACTAGTTGTTTAATTATTATTTTAATTTTGACTACAAAGAGATAATTTATATATAATTCACAAATGGTATAGCATTATTACTTATGATTTAAAATTTTTGTAATAATGTATTTTCTTTGAGTTTATGAGGAGCACAAAATGCAACCTACTGAGAAAAATTTATGAGCAGGTGAGCTAATTATCATGTTGTAAAAATGAAGACTAACAAGATTATGTACAACAACATTGGATACCAATAAATCGAAAGAAAACTATACAAATAAAAAAAGAATATCAAAAATCTGATAACTTATGACTAGAGATTCTTCACCCAATTTCGCAATAGACACTTTAAACTATAAGAAGGATAATTGGGTGTTTTTTGAATTTTTTTTATTTTTGAAATTTCTGTTTTTTTTTTTGATGATCAAAATTTAGGTATCTGTTTGGGCTATTGTCTTGCTGAATTTGATTGGCAAAAGTGTATTAGATAGATAGATAGCTTGATAGATAAATAGAAGGGCAAGGTCCACACGGTAGATTTGATTTGATTGATAGATTGGATACTAGTAGATTGATAGATAGATAGGATCACGTGATCAAGATTGGATTGATTGATTGGAACAATGAATAAGATTAACGCTATCTTTCAGGCTTTGGATTCACAAAAACCATAAGAATGCATTGAAATTGTGCAATGCATTCCTCGAGAAGAAGAAGGATATGCCTTTGGTGAGTGTGTTGAAGGCCATTGCATTGCTCAAGCTTTGGTGAAACTGGAGAAGCCATCAAGATTGCTGACTCTGTTGCATTCCTTGGTCATGTCGATGAAAATGTTATCTCAAATCTCAATCATTTCTACAGATCCATTAATCAACGTATGTAACATTCACACACATTGGTAGCTGCTCCAACTCATGCATGCCGTACTGACCCCCTAGTTGTTAGTTGATAAAATGTGCAAGGTATGGGAGGCTTCTTTCAAGAAGTATCCAAAGGAGCCCAAGTTGGCAGAGGGACTATTCTTGTCGTATGCTAAAGTTAGAGACTTGAAGAATCAAAAAGACAACTCTGTTGTATTGTCAAAGGACTTCCCAAGTTCCAAGCACAGCTTCTGGTATCTAATGACTCTTTTGATTTTGGCAATGAACAATCCAACCAGCTTAAACCTTCAGCTTACCGAAAGACTCGCTGACAAGCTTGCATCTGAAGGAAAATTTACAACCACCGAAGGTAAGTTACTGACGTAGATCAATTTCAGCAGCAGTACCTAACCGACAAGTCCAATTGTCTATCACAACAATCAAATGGTTGGAAACAGAGCTTTATATTTATGAAACAATCCTGGAAACACAGAAACAAGAATCAAAAGTATTTGGAGATTATGAAAGGAAAGCTTGGAGATCTGTACACCTATCAACCAGACAAATTGAAACAACTTGCCAAAATCAATGAAAAGCTGGAATTACACAAGGATGCAGCTGAATGCTACAAGGAAATCATAACAAAGTTTGAGTATGTACAACAACAGGACATTGACGAAAGATATATAGATTGGTTGGAAATGTAAACTAATTGGTTGGTTCTATTTTAATATTGCAGACCCGATGAATGGTCATGTTATATTGGCTATTTCAATGCGTTGAAAAGATTGAGGCTACTGAGAAGAGCGAAGTATTCGAATGGATTAAAAGTCAACAGGATAAGGTGAATAGCTCAAAACCAATTAGAGCTCCATTCATTGCAGAGTTGGAGTATTCTAGTCGCCAGAAGATCAAATTGGACGACCTCATTGTTTCATATTTTAAAGAGATTCGGAAATAAGCCAGTTTGCTTCTACGATTTGAAGTCGTATTTGGTAAACTATGAATCGATTCCTGTGGAGCAGCGTCAACAGCTGCTGGACAGCTTGCATCAATGCGTAGTATCAGTGGCCGACGCTGAAACTTCACCAAATAAGTCAACAGAGCGTGTATTACAGTTGTCTAATTTCTATCGTATTCATCGTGCACTTGGATTGCAGTATGGAATATCATCTGAGGAGAAGAACAAGCTAATTGCTCTCTTGCTTGATGAGTATGAGAAAAACAGAGTGGCAACAGCTGCTACTCAACAGATTTCTGAGCGTTTATCTGGTGATGATTTGATTCTTCTTTGTTATCAACTTTTGGCTGAAGACAATTCACGTGAATCATTTGTTCGTGCAGCATCTATTTTAGAGTATGGATTTAAATCGAGCCCAAAGAACTTCCAATTCAATCTGGGACTTATTAGAATCTATTTCAAGCTTGGTGCTGCTCCACTCGCATATAAGCATATCAAAATTGTAAATCTCAAGAACATCCAATGGGATACAATGGCATGGTTCATCTTTGATGATCTTCTCCGTGGAGCAACTCACACCGAACTATTTGCCTCCCTTGATAAATCCAACAAATTCTACACCGAGAACGACTCAACTCCAGACTTTGTGGCACAATGCTATCAAAACGAATCCTATTCAAAGTGATCGAGATTGAGAAGTTCCAAGATCGTGTTTCAAACTCATTCCAGCGCGCGCCAATATGACCGAATCACAGCTCTTGAACTTTTTTATCGCTCACCACAGACACCAAGACCAGCCAAACGACAAGATTGGCCAACTCAACTCGATCCCACCAGCATCTTACAGATTCCAACTGACGAGGAGCGAGCCAAATATACTTTCAACCAAGATCTCCAGGTACAGGACGAATGGAACAGCAGCACCTATAAACCAAATGTTGAGCATGTCACAGGAATCAGCGCATTCACTTGGAACGCCAACCAACAGACTCTCATCGAACAACTAATTGCACGTAGATTAATTTTGGCATTGATTGTATCATCCAAGATTACAGTTGTTCCAAACAAGGGTGCATCTGCACTCCCAGCCAACTACGCCGAGCTCTTGAACAGCCTTACTCAACAACTCACCGAAAAACTAAGCAGTGAGTCTGAATTCAATCAACAAATCAACAAGACTACCTTACAACTCTTCACCCTCTATCACTCTATTAGAACCCAACTCTCATCCATCACAGCCGACACCATTGAATCAAATGTTCAATCGTTATTCAATCAATTACTCGAGAATATCAAATGTAAGTCATTGATCTAATATATACTTTGGGCAGTAAATGAGCATCTCTATTAATCTTATTCTTTAGCATTGAGTGGAATCATTACTGCATCAACAGAGAAGTTGAATATAACTAGAATGTTGAATACTCACTTGGAATTGATGACCTGGACACTCTATGTATTGTCAGAATTGAATAAGGTGATCCCATCCAAGAAGCAAAAGAAGAAAGACGAAATTCAAATTGAATTGAGAAAGAGATTCGATCAATTGGTTAAAGATATCCAAGCCGTTGGTATCAAGGAAATAGAATCAAAGCACACCTCACTTGAGGAATCTCTATCCAAATTGAATTTAGCCACTGCCGATGCCAACCAATCATCAGGACTCCCATCGTTCGTTGATGTTGCTGGTACCATATCGATCATCCAAGAAAACACACTCCAAGTTAAAAAACAAATTTCCTCCTATCTCACAACACTCAACACACTTTCAAAGTTTGAATAAACAATGAACCTGATTCGAATTAGTCGAAGTAGTTTAAAGCTTGGTTCTACATAGGAACACCTATCCATACAAGCTACATATAATATACTATATAGTATTATAATAAATTTACATAACGAACAGAATATATATTATCTATTATTAAAGATGAAGCATCGAAATTCCAGTTGTAGTATTACTCGAAACTCTCTGAAATAATTGAAACCAATAAAACATAGTTATAAAAGTGCAACTGGAGATGGAGACGAATCGAAATACAAATCACAATTTTATTCATATTAATATATATGTCATTTGTTGACCTAATAAATTAAGTATAATTCAAAATTATTTCTATTTTTATCAAAATAGTAATTTCTTCTTTTGGAATATGATTGATGATTAATTATGTCACCTAAGTCATTTCTTATGAGATCACCAAATCACTCACAATCCAAAAGCCAAAAATAAATTAATTGAAATGATTGATATTTTTTTTAGGATGTTTTTCTGAAAAAATATTTGATCAAAAAATGACCTGAGTCATATGACTTGTATAATGCAAAAAACAAAAGATTTACAAAACACTAAACACACCCAATCACTTCTAACACAGTACCTGCCTGCCTGCCTTTAATAATCTATCTTTTTCTCACTATTCTATAACATAATTAATCAATTATTATTAGTCAGTCATCTTACTAGTAAATTCATTTAGATAATGAATTATATACAATTGCAAGTTTGTAGAAATCTATTGAAGCTCTCTAATAGAACTTCATTGTTTCAACAATGTAACTTCACACTCCATGCCAAGGTAAGATTAGGATGGAAACCTCTCTGGTCCTCTTTCAACAAGCCCGTACTAATCAAACCATGACAATCAAAACTGGATAGATTGTCAGTTAGAAGCTACTCAAAGATCACTGTTGTTGACGATAGAAATTGGATATCCATTCCAAGAATCACTGTCTGTGGTGTTGGTGGTGGTGGATGTAATTCGTTAACAATATGATTAAGAAGCAGTTGTATGGTGTGGATTTTGTCGTTGCCAATACTGATGCACAGGCATTGGCCATCAGTGACAGTGAGAAAGTAGTTCAGTTAGGTAAGGTCCTGACCCGTGGATTGGGTGCTGGTGCCGTCCCAGACATTGGACGTCGTGCCGCCGAAGAGTCTCTCGATGAGTTGATGGAGCAAATCGGTGACACTCAGATGCTCTTTGTTACTGCCGGTATGGGTGGTGGTACTGGTACTGGTGCTTGCTGCTGTCGTTGCTGCTGCTGCCAAGGCACGTGGTATCCTTACTGTTGGTATCGTTACCAAACCGTTCCACTTTGAGGGTCGTCACCGTATGAAGTTGGCAGACACTGGCTTGGCTGCACTCGAGTCATCGGTTGACAGTTTGATCGTGCTTCCCAACCAGAGATTGATGGAGGTTCAAGCCGGTGCTGGAAAACACCAATGTCGATCAATCAAGCATTCTCAATGGTCGACGATGTATTATATAATGGTGTCAAGGGTATCTCTGACATTTTGGTCAAACCTGGACTTATTAATTTGGATTTCGCCGATGTCCCGTTCCGATTATGTGCGACAGCGGTAAGACCTTGATGGGAACTGGTGAAGCTGAGGGTCCAGGACGTGACCTCATTGCCGCCGAACAAGCTTTTGAACAACCCCTTGTTGGAGAATATCGATATTGCAGGTGCTAAGGGTGTTCTCTTGAATATTTCCGGTAGCGATGTTACCTTAGCTGAAGTCGACCAAATTGTCAGCTTGGTCAGCAGTCGTGTCGATCCAGCTGCCAACATAATCTTTGGTTCGACTCTCGACCCAGAGTTGAGTGGAAAGGTCAGAGTTACTTTGATTGTCACTGGAATCAACAATGAATTATTACATGAGAAGTTGGAGAATCAAATGAATATGCAACAGCAAATGCAACAACAGGTGCAACAACAACAGCCACAATTTCAACAAGTTCCACAACAAGCTCCACAACAACAACAGTTACAACAACCACTTCCTCAATTCCAAACTCAACCACAACCAAATGTAGCTGGATTGAAACAGCAAGGTTCAAGTGTCTTCAGTGGAGCAATCAAACAACAAACAGAGTACTTTTGATCAACAAGCTCAACAACAGCACCTTATTGAACAACAAAAGCCAAAATACACTTATCCATATCAACAATTCCAACAACAACAGGCTCAGCAAACTCAAGTCCAACAACAACCAACTCAACAAACTCATCAGCAACAACAAAAACCAATCAATGTTCAATATCAGCAACCAATCCAACAACAGCAACAACAAAACTTGATGTACCAGCAACAACAACAACAACACCACGAACAACAACAACAATCATTCCAAAACAACCAATACTATCAAGTTCCACCACAACCAGAAGCTCAACCAAAAAGATGGTGGGAGAACTTAATATAATAGCTAACTATTGAAAGATAGATAGAAAGTAACAATAACAACAACAACAACAATAGCATTTTACATACTCCATTTTATTCATCTTCATACACACACAATATATAATATATAAAGTAATGTTACATTATACCTAGACTCTTAAATTTAAATCAATCAATAGTATAACTACTTAAGTATCGTATTTAATTACTGAAGTTTGGGTGTCATTATAATTCTATTGTTTGATGATGTCGTTGTTGTTGACAATGAGACAGAAATAGAAAATAGAGAAAAGCTTGTTTTATACCGAAGACATGTCAATTATGGTCACACAAAGATAAGATTCATGTAGATGGATTCATCTGAATCTCTGAGTAAAAGTGTTCTTTCAGCAACAAGTATTTGTTGTGAGAGGAGCACCAATAGCAAACCACAGTTGTAACTTTTCATCCATTGGATTCCCAATACATTGATAAACCAAATCCAAACACAACATGCATATCAAAATGATAATGATCATGATTACACAAAAAAAAACTTTAGAATGGAAATCACAGTGGTCAATAAAATCAAATCAAATCAAATCAAATCAAATTAATCACCAAGCAAGCAGGCGCATTTCATTGATCGTGTTGTTCAACATCACATCACAATGTAGTGTATCAATAAAAAATATTATAATAATGAATGGTAAACAATGAATGATCGGCAACAACAAATCTACATTTGTGAATTTAAAAAGTTCCCATTTTTATGATAAAACTAATAATAGTTTTCAAGTGAACATTTGCAACCAACCCCATAGATTTGTGATTTTTATATTGTGGTAAGAAAAAAGGGTATTCAGACTGGGTGGACGCATCAAATGTATTAGTTTAAATGAAAAATTAGATATGAGCACCAATGTTAATAAATAAAATAGCCATACTCACTGCTTATATACACATAATGCTTGTAATAACCATAACAACTCACCCACACCCATTTATATTCACTCTCCTAATTAATTATAATCACTTTGAATTTATATATTAAAATTAAATAGAAGAAAGAAAGAAAGAGAGAGATAATAGAATAGTATAGAATAAAATAGAATAGATATATTTTATTTAAAATTTAAGTTACTATTTATGTGTATGTATATTTTATCTAATCATAGTATCATCCTTCATCATCATCGTTATAATGTAGCTCAGGAGTACTTGTTTAAAAATAATAGAATTAAATCACATCCAATACATAATATTATGATTATATCATACCATATTGATTAATAAATGATAAAATATACATGTAGCCACTCACACAAGTTCAATCCAAAACTTCAAATATTGATTTATTGATTGATTGATCGATGGTTGTGCTGTGTTTACACACACAATAAATTTAGATTACCACTATTTCATATATTGTAACGCACATAAAAATTCCATCTTCCTTGTTCAGTTCTGTAAGAAGATTAGCAGTATTACCACTATTCCAGTGATATTAACAGCAACTATACAACACAACAATACCGAACCAACCCAGCGCCCCTCTTTAAACTCTATCTCTACCAATAAATTAAAATATAATATAGATAAAATATTTTATTATGAAAATGGTAATAAATAAAAATGATGAAAATAATAATAATAGTAATAACAACAATAACAGCAACACAATGTTGGTCAAATATTAATAACAGCATCACATTAAATCAATCAATCAAACAACCATCCATACAGCACTTCAGTGCTGGCATCTAACAATTAACACAAAAGCACCACAACAGTAGCAGCAGCAACAGCAGCAACACACTAATTCCATTATCTCATTCATCTACACTTGTGAGCAATTGTATTGAAATTCTCCAGTGTCAACTTACTTGGCATCATATTCCATTCTTACTATTGATAATCAACTTTTTCAAATTGTTGTTGAGTAAGTCTGTTAGAGACCGCCAGTTTTTGCGCTCATCACCCAAATCAGCAATTACAGTTCCATATCAAATTAATTTATATGTTCCACTCAGCCTGATGATTTCTTATTTGTTTTTATTTACTTTATCAGTTATCATAGTAGAATTCATATAAATTAGTATTTCATATTGTCAACTCCCAAACACAAATAATATACCATACAAATATAATTTTAATAATACACCAACAAGCAATAATAATTTGATAAAATAAAATAAATTAATAATAATAATTAAAATTAAATAATAATAATAAGAATAATAATAATAATAGACTTCCTCAATAGCTAAATATAACTATCACTTGACTTATCCAAATTTACCATCAACTCCATCCAAAAAGCACAACCTTCCTACCATACTTTCATTTTAAAGGTAGAAAATTAAATAGAGATACAGACAAATAGACAGGTAGACAGAGACAAATAGATGGTTGATAGTAGATCGATAGGATAGTAAAGTATCAACCAACAATACTCACCCTCCAAAACTTACATTTGATAGTCAAATCACATACAATCAAAAAACACCTATAATTTTCAAAAAAGATAACAACAAAGATAAAAAACCAGTGAATGTTATTTAATTAGAGCGCTACTAGGTTCATCAGTAGAAATCTTTCAAATTAAATATTAATTTTTGGAAAAGTCTACCTTCAACATTTGTTCTATCAATTCACCAATCAATCAATCAATCTTCCAATCAAATCCAATCTTTATTTTCCATATATCTCGAACTCTGTTTAAAGTAAAAGGGCAACCATCTATATTCACCAACCACTATATAATAACATAAAATAGAAAATCAAAATAATAACAAACTATTTTTAATTCATCCTTCAAATATTTATTCATTTTGACTCGATTTGATCTGATTTGATTCAAAAATCGATCAATCAATCATTCCATACGAAGGAATATCGAACAACATTTAACTAATATTATTTATTCATCACATTTAAAGGAAGTGCATCAATTATCATCATCTTTCAAGATACAGATATTATTAACCATAATATATACATTTATTCTATTAAAGATATTGTCATATAATAGAAGATCAAATAGTGTTATAGTAGTAAAAGAAATAGCATTGTATTTGATTTATTTAAATCATCTTTAACTAGGTATGTACCATCATCATAATTATTATTATTATCATTTATATGAAATAATAAAAGTTTGAAAAGAAGTAATAAGTGTCCATTTATTTTTCAAATAATAACTCGATAAAACACCAAACTCACATTCCAATATTTAACATTTGCAAATTTATTCAATATAATCAATCAAGTTAGTACACACTAAAAAACAAAAACAAATCACAACCAACATCTCTCACAACAACCCCCACATATCTTAATATTCGTCAAAGAGATGTATATCACAATTTCATTTCAATTTGACACAACAATTAAACAAACAAACAATATACCAATTTTATTATTATTATAATTATAAACATGAAGTCTGTGTTTTTTGAATTACATTACTTCTATACTACTAGCAAAGGATAAACTACAACCATTTAAATGGAATCAACAAAAACAATATAACTGATTAAATTAGTATCATCATCATATAATTAATTTCAATATATATATAAATATTAGTTTAAGAAGAATAATAATAAAATAATATATATATATATTTTGATATTCATTTTTATGTTGTGTAGTAGTATTTTAATATAAAATATGATGATAAAGATATTTAAGTAAGGAAATATAATAAGTAATAATAAAATACATTTAAAAATAAATAAAATTGAATAGTTAAGGTTCGTTCAAGATTTGGATTGATATGGATATGGATTGGATTTGTCTTTGCTTTCTCTATGTTGTTGTTTTTTTAAATACAATAATACAACACACAGCACCACCAAGAAGAATTGGAAATTTATCACTCAGTTTGTTGAAACGAAAATTAGTGTGGATAGTTTATTTTATTGTGATGGAGTGTATGCTAGAGTTGGTTGAAAAATTAAAATATCATATCATCACTAACCACATCATCATCATCATCATCATCATCATCATCATCATTAAAATCAAAGACATACTGACAGAGATAGTTTGTCAGACAGATAGACATAATATAATGACATCTTCCAAAAATACTTAGTATTTTACTTTCCAATTAAAACAATTGTCAAGCGGAAGAGAAGGATGTGGTGGTGTGGCCACTAACAGTGGTGATTGGCAATTTAAATTGTTTATGATTTTAATTGTATTTTTCTTCGGCTTTCATCTGATTATTTATTTCTTAACTTTTATTATTATCATCGATCACAATCTATTTAATTAATACAACCATTAATTAAACTAACCAACTAAATTCAATACATACACACATTCCACCTATAGTTGTTGATATTTATAACGATTTATCACAAAATTAGAATAGCCACAAATAATAATAAATCCAACTAGTATATCACTAAATTTGATATATAATAAATATAAAAGTTTAGAGTCATTTTGTAAATATAGTTATTGATGAAAAAGATAAGATTTAATTCAAATAACCTACAACCAACAGCCATCAATAACCATCAATAACAATAATAATAAAATTAATAACAACAACAACAACAACAACAGCAATAACTATATCATCATCACTATCATCACAACAACAACAACAAAATTGATGTATTTATAAAATTTAAATTTGATCCATTTCCATATCTAAAATATTCTTTAAGAATATATATACCAAATCTATAATAATAATAATAATTTGTATAAATTAAATATATATTATCAATTATTAATAGTTATTATTATTATTTAGATAGATCAAATTAATATTAGTAGTAGTTTTATTTATATAAATATAAATAATAAATTAATATTAATAGTAGAAATGTATTTTTATAGTTATAAAATGAAAGACGATAAAGATGAAGTTAGTAGTGGAAATAGTACGGATGATAGTATCTCAGATAGTTTTGTAGTATAATATTAGAGGAGGAAGTTGGAGATTCTTCTCATATGACACCTGAGGAAATTCTGCAAAAGAAAGAAAGAATTAGGCAGCAGGTTGTTAATGAAATAGTCAAGACTGAAACAAGTTATATTAGAGATTTAAAGTTAATTGTTAAAGTAAGTCAGGATTATTATTTTAGCAACAACATCAACAACAAGAATAGAAAAATTAATTAACCAACTATTTCCATATATTATAATAATAATATGACAGTTATTTATTGAACCAATTCGAGGTAAAATTGCACCAAATGAATTCAATGATATATTTGGATGTGTCGAGACAATTCTTACAATACACAGAGATTTAATTGGTGATTTCGAAGCTATACCAACAAAACAATCACATCTACAGAATATTGGAGAGGTTTATATAGATTGGTATGATATTGGATTGAATGGATTCGGATTGTATATTTATTAATCATTGTCCTCCCCCAAATACATATTTATTAGTTTAATATTGAAGAGTTTACCAAACTTTATGTATCATTTTGTAAAAATCAAACCAACTGTAATATTACTTTTGAAAAAACTAAAGACCAGTTCAAAGGTTTTCGCAAATGCTATCGAAAAGGCAACTGAAAAGCCATCTTAGTCGTGGTCTATCTTTTCCAATGCTGATTATAAAGCCAATCCAAGAATCACAAAATATCCACTTTTACTCAAAACACTCATCGAAAAATACACCCCAAGATTATTCTGATTTAAGATATATACAGTCGGCTTTCTCCAAAATTAGTTTTTGTAAGTTATACCAAATATTAGAGAAATAGAGTAATCATTCTAATTCCTTTTACATTCTCAGGTTTTTGGAGGAAGTAAATACAAAAAAAGAATTTTTAGATGATATTTTTACATGATAAGAATAGGCTAAAGGAGATTGAAAATAGCCTATGTTTTTGAAGATGTAAAATGGACTGAATCTAGGAATAGAAAAGTTATCAAAGAAGGTTTAACTTTTAAGAATTTGGAAAAGAAGCTTTACGACTGATATTGTTTAATGGTAAACTATCAGCAATATACTTTCAAAATTGACCAAAAGAATTTTCATTAACTGTATAACATTATTATTATTTGTTATAAATGATTAAAGATGTTTTAGTTCTGGCAAAGAATAAGAAAAAGATGCTAATGTAAAGAGCGTTGTGACATTGAATAGAGCTATAGTCAGAAATGTAATGGAAGAACAGCATGGCTCCAATCGTGGAATGGAAATGCTGTTGTTGGACAAGAAGGACAAGATTCTGAAATTCTATTTCCATAATGAGAATGAAAAGAATGAATGGTTCGAACAAATCTATTTATACTCCAACAAGATTGCTGATCCGGCTGTCATCTGCAAATATAAATGGTTCCTTGAGAAATGTCCATCCTATATACTTGGTATGAATCAATCCATTGGATATAGCTCGGGCTCACCACTCTACAACTCTGGATCACTATCTGCTTCTGATTTAGGTAGCTCTGCCAACTCCACACGAATAGCATTGATCTCATAAAGGAGTCAATCATCAAAGCTGAGGTAGCTGCTGATCACTGAAAGGAGTTAAGGGACTGAGTTATGGTGCAAATTTCGGAGTATATAGTGGAAGTCTCAGAGAAAAATTCTAAGCGCCCTTCTCCCCCAAGTGTCATGGATATTTTCAAAAAATCCTCTGGTGACTCCCTAGCGCCACTGTCAGTTGAGGAAACAATACATTTATGTCTCCACCTCAAATGCTTTCGCCCCCGACTTTCAATGGTTCACAATGCTCCTCAGGCCATCCCAACTCCTGTGAGCTCAGCAAACTCTACACCCTCCATTACTCCATCACCATCGTCCACATCCGTTTCAAATGCCACAAGATCCAACTCAGCCACCAATTTCTCTAGAGGCATTCTCAGTTCCCTCTTTCACTAATACCACCGAGAAATGAAACCCACTCCCAAGAGAATGCCTCCCACCATTTCGTCAATAACCTTAACATCCATTGATAATGTTGAGAAGGAAATGAGTCCTCCAACTCCACTGAAAAGCAACGTCCACCAGTACCACCTCGTGCTTCAACTCCAACAACTCCCAACTCTGGCACACAATCGCCTGTGCCAGTAAGATGTTGGAGCAATATGAAAATCTAGAAAGTGCATATGAGTTAACCAAGGTGACCAAGCAACAAGCACCTCCACCTCTTCCTGCTAGACTATCTCTCCAACCTCCTCCCTTCCTTGCAACTCCTCCAATGAACCAATCATCCTACTCCATCCCAACACCTAAATCAACAATATCGCAGCTTCCACCACCTCGCCACAGGTGCCGAACATATCCCCTCGTGGAGTATCTCAAAGATCACCAAGAACAGTGTCAATGAACAATATGTCCTTGCCGCCTAGACCACCTTCCGGAATCCAGCAACCGCCTCCAACCTATGGACCACCTCCTGTTGCTTTCCAGCTGAAACCCAAACCACTGGTTCCAACTTCAAACTCGGTCGTAAAGAAGCCTGCACCACCTATTAGCCATCAGCCACCAGCCATCAATACCTCAAACAACAACATCTTGGGCGAGAGTGCGTCGGCTCCAAGAAGCACTCTAACACAAGTTCGTTCTCTGCATTCCAAAAGCCAAAACCACCACCTGTCATTGGTGCACCACCAACTCAAAATGCACCACAACCAGCACCAGCCAAGATACTAACTCCGCCAGTCCTGCCTACATTGCCGCCGATTCAATTAACTCCACAGCCTCCAATGTTACACAATAAATTTAATACCAGCAGTAATCAACTATCAACGATGAACAATACGAGTAACAACAATTCGACATCGATAGCATCATCAACAACAACAAACAACTTGGGAAATGGTCGATTACCTCCACCACCAAAAGCATTCTCATCATCCAAACCAACCGCAGCAGCACCATTCAAAGTGGCTCCACACCAAGAATACAAACCAATAATCTAACGAATTCCAACCATTTAATATACTTATCTAAATTAGAATATATATATTGTACAATGCCATCTATTTAATCAAACAACCAATTATATGATTTTTATTAAAAGAATCAAATAAATAATAATATAAACAATATTGTGTAAATTTCATCTAAAACAACTTTCAATTGAACTTCTTAATAATCTATTATTATTATTTTACATTAGAATACAACGATTTAACTATTATTTTTATTATTATTATTATTATTATTATTATTATTTTAATTTTATTGTTCAACTATTTTTACAATGAACACAACTCCACTGGTAGAATGTGGACTATATGTGTGTGTTAACTATGTTTCCAAAGAATCGTTTAGTGTTTTTTGGTTTTTTTTGTTGTTGAACTAATTATTTATGAAATACACAATTTTTTAATTTTTAATTTAAATTTTTGGACATTCATCATAGCAGAATTCTGTTGAATTGCAATACAAATAAACAAACAACAACAAAAAAAACAAAACTATAGATTAGAATACATCTATAGATAGAGATTAAGAGATTGGTGTCATAAAATATATTGTGAAAAAACTATCAACAATAGGAAATAAATACAGGATAAATTGTTGACAGATAGATACGAATTAAAAGAAACGGACGAAATGAGTAGAAGTTCATTACTTTCACTTACAAGATGTTATAGACAACAACATCTATTAAATAACAATCTATCTTCAATTTGTAATAATAATAATAATAATAATAATAATAATACAATTGCAAGATCACATCATATCGTATGTTATTAATTATGTATTAATGATGTTGAATTTAGTTTATTAACTTGTGTATTTAGTCAACTTTGAATAATGAATTGAAATTGAATCAATATTTTAAGAATAGCAATGCTGCACCATCATCATTATTAAAGGAAGGCTTGATCCAACAGAATAAGGATCATCTAGCAAGCTTAAGATCTTATTCAGAGCATTTTACTAGTAACAAATCACCAAAATCACCAAATGTAGATAGACAAACAACAACAGAAACAACAACAGCAACACAGTCACCAATTCGATGGGTACCAATCAAATCATCTTCACAATTATTCAAATTGAATAATCATTTAATCAAATCAAATATCGACTATCAAGTTAGATGTATATCTACAAAGAAAAAAGCTACTTCCGTAAGTTGTTGAAACTAAATATTATTGATTCCTCATCAGCTGTAGAGACAATGCTAATAGAAAAGTCAATTGCTTAAACAGATGTTCAACAGAGATAAAGATAACTATGACTATGGAAATGACGTCAAACCAGGAAAATCAAAGGGATTCTTATCTTTACCACAACCTTTGGAGGTTAAGGTACAAAGCAGCTCACCATTCAAGATCTTTATGATCATGTTGATTACAGCAAGCATCATCTACTATTTCTATTTCAATCAATCGAATCCAGCAGCGGGTGGATCCAATTCAAGTGGAATTCTCTCTGTGATCACATCTAAACCATACAAGAAAGTATTGCAGCGTCCAAAGGAGACATTTGACGATGTTATCGGTGCCGACGAAGCAAAGTCGGAGCTTCAGGATTTGGTCGACTACTTGAGAAATCCAAACAAATATATCGATCGTAACATTGTCATACCAAAGGGTATCTTGTTGGTTGGTCCACCAGGTACCGGTAAGACTTTACTTGCCAAAGCACTTGCTGGTGAAGCACGTATTCCCTTCTTAACCATCAACGGTTTCTGAGTTTGAAGAGATGTTCATTGGTGTCGGTGCAAAGCGTGTTCGTGAACTTTTTGAAACTGCAAGAAAGAACGCACCATGCATTGTTTTCATTGACGAAATCGACTCTGTAGGTGGATCACGTTCAAAGCGTGTCAACTACCATCCTTCAGAGGCTTTGAATCAGCTACTTGTTGAGCTTGATGGATTCAATGGACGTGAAGGTGTGGTTGTCATTGCCGCTACCAACTATCAAGAGACTTTGGATGCTGCTCTGGTTAGATCTGGACGTTTCGATCGTTCCATCCAGGTTCACTTCCAGACTGCAAATCCCGTAAGCAGATCATCGAACTCTATTTGAAGAACAAGAAGTTTTCACCAACAGTCAATACACAAATCATTGCACAAGGAACACCAGGATTTTCTGGTGCCGATTTGTTTAATCTTGTCAATTGGGCAGCTCTTGACACTACTAGAAACGATCGTCTGAGATTTCAATGGAGTCACTTGAGAATGCCAAAGAGAATATAATCATGGGTAAGGAGAGACACTCCTTAATCTTGACCGATGAAGCAAGAAGAATTTGTGCTTCCACGAAGCTGGTCATGCTTTAGTTGCACTTTATACTGAAGGTGCAAAGGATGTCCACAAGGCAACAATCATGCCACGTGGTGACGCACTTGGTTTAGTCTCAATGCTCCAAAAGGATGACTTTTCCAAACCAAAAAGCAATACTTGGCCGAGATGGATGTTGCTATGGGAGGTAGAGCTGCTGAAGAGTTAGTTCTTGGTCTAGATAATATCTCTCAAGGTGCTTCGAGCGATATCAAAAAGGCAACCTCTATTGCCAAGAGTATGGTCATGAAGCTTGGTATGTCAGAGAAGGTCGGTAAGATCTACATTGACTCTGAAAAGAAGCTTAGTGTTCAACAACGTGAGTTGGTAGACAGCGAGGTCAAGGCTTATTTGGATCAATCATATGAACGTGCTTGTGATCTGCTCAAGAAACACTCAAAGGAGCACCACTTGCTTGCAGAGGCTCTTTTGGAATACGAAACATTGAACCTCGAGGAAATCAAGGCTATCATCAACAACAAACCACTTGTCAACAAAAAGAATCGTACTGAACTCCTCAAGGAGCGTCAGAAAAAGAGACCAAGAGACAAGAGGAATTCAAAAAGTCAGAGCTCCAACCAATGCCAAAATCCAACATCATTGTTATCCCTCAATCCAACAACCCAGCACCCAACTCTAACAATCGTGGTAGTTTAAGTATAACCATCTCAAGACCAAAATCCGCCAACAACCCATCAAATAACACCACTGACAATGCCGATCCAAAACAATCCACAACAGCCAACACCGACAAACCAAAATCCGAAGCAAAAAATATTACTATCACTGATGCAAACAACAAAAGTGATAGTCAATAAATATAACTATCTATTAATTCTTTAATTGACAGCACCTTGTTGGTGGAGTTGTCCGAATTCCATCAAGTCCAATAAGTCTACTCAACTACCAACAAGTTGAATTATATAAATATTACATTTATTATTAATCTTTTGATAATTATTACTTTTCATATTGGAAACAGACTTTGATCAATGTTCATTTTCCAGGAAATTTGCAAATTCATTAAAAAAATATATTTTTTAACATGACAATTGTTATGACTAACAAGAGGAAATGATTGATTGACATAGGACCACCCTTACCGCTTAGCTTTGATGAGGAATGAATAAGAGACCAATTGAATATAGTAACAACACTACTGGCAGCAGTAATATACATCAACAGCATAATGGTTATAAATCTATCAAGTCGAGTGTTGGCAAATCTCCACTTGCATCATCATCTTCCAATTTTCAAAATCATAACAATAGTAAATTCACAACGTTAAACTATTCAAACAACAGTAATATACAAAACTTTAACTATTCCAACTTTAATAATGGTGGCAACTTCAACAATAGCAATCCACTAAGCAATAGAGTAGGACCTGTTTTTCAATCAAAGGTTTCTGGTGCATCAAACAACAACAGTAACAATATAAATAATAATAATATATTGGGTTTGAATAGTAATTACAGTAACAATAGCAGCAACAGCAACTACAATAATATTATAAGTAATAATAATGATTTAACTTTCAATACAAAATCAACTTCAACTTTTTCCAAACCATTTTCAAATACATCGATACCTACCAATTCCAATACATCTTCATCGACACCATTAGTTTCAAATGTAAATAGTAATAGTAATAATAATTATCAGAAACAACAAATTACTTCCCCAACTTCAACGTCATCTGCATCTTCGAATGGATTTCCAAAATTTAATAATTCTTCAGGACCAAAAATAGTTGGGCAATTCACAAGTGTTGGACACCAAGTACTACAAACCAGTAACCACCAAAAACCAACTACCCACTTGGTATCGACTTCCAACACAAAATCAGTGCAAAACACCACCCCGCACACCAAAACCAGAGTAAAAGAAGCCTACCCTCTCCCACAGATAGGACATCAACCACTGACCATTAAAGATGATTTCCAAAGACCTGGAGCAAAAGTTTCAACGAATGCTTACCATGAAAAGTCGGTCCAAACTCACAAGAATATAGGACAAACTAAAAGTAGTGGAAGTGGCAGCAATAGTAGCAGTAGTAGTAGCAGTGGCAGCAGTAGTAGTAATAGTAATAGTAGTAATAGTAACAGTAATAACAGTTGTGAGAATGGACAGACAAGTAGTACTAGTAATGGTAGTACCGGAACAGGTACAGGTAGTGGATCATCTTCACAATTTGAATTCGAATTTGATGAACTTCAATCCAGTCAATTTAGTAGCTATTATGATGTTAGTACATCTCAGAGTAAACAGCAAATTGAAGATGAACTTCTTTTTAATTTAGAGGACCAATCGCAAGATCCACATCACAGTCAAATCGCACAGATGGTTCCTTTCGAAAAAGAAAAGGATGGGAATCAGAAACAAGATCCAAAGAAATATGTTAGGAAAAAGGTGGATCCAACCAAAGTGTCACAGAAGATTGAAGATTGCTGCAAACAGCTCTTTGACCTGCCAGAAATGGTGGCCAACATATATATTCGACGAGGTATTAAAACCTTATATGATTGGCAAAAGGAGTGCTTAACAGACAGCAATCTACTGGATGGCTCCAACCTCATATACTCCCTGCCAACCTCTGGTGGAAAGGTAAGGTACTAACTAACTATCCACATTGATGTTCTGCTATTAACGTTTAGCTAACAACACAGACATTGGTTGCTGAGATCATATTGCTGAGGAGTGCCCATTTACTCAAGAAGAAATCATTGTTTATATTTCCTTTTGTCAGTATCGTAACGGAGAAAGCAGAATCTTTGACAGAGTTTGGACAGCAGCTAAAGTTTTCGGTGGATGCATACTATGGGATACAGGGTGTAATTCCTGTACCTCCTGGAAATGGTATAGTTGTTTGTACCATTGAGAAAGCAAATATCATTGTCAATCAGATGATCGAGGACAAGAGGATTGGCGAGATTGGAACCGTCGTAATTGACGAGCTTCACATGATAGGAGATGGTGAGCGTGTGTATTGCTCGAGATGCTCATATCAAAGATTCTCTTTGTCACCAAAGGCGCTGTACAAGTGGTAGGAATGTCAGCAACCATTCCAAACTTGGCTATGATGCAGCGTTGGTTTAGAGGAGGAGTTTTTGAAAGACAGTTTCGTCCTGTAAAGCTCGAGGAATATGTTAGGCATGAGCACAAGATCTATGGAAAGGAGGACGAGAATCCAAAGAAACTTGTTGAAAAGCGCCAGCTTAAAGGAGATCATTTTATACAGTTAGTAAAAGAGGTTACTGTTGATGGAGCCTCAGTCTTGGTTTTCTGCAATACCATTGAGCTGACTGTCCAGGTTGCCATACAAATCGCCAGAGCTCTGGACTCGGAGGCTCAGGTCAAGAAAGATGAGAAAGATATGCTTCTTAGAAGTTTGAGTGCAGCAACTTACCCCAATGTCGATGAGTCCCTCAAGATTACTGTTCCGAGTGGAGTTGCATTCCACAATTCAACACTAACCAACGATGAGCGTGAAATTATCGAACAGGGCTTCAAGGAGAAAACCCTCAACGTTCTTTGTGCAACATCTACGCTCAGTGCAGGTGTAAATTTACCTGCGAAAGAGTAATCATTCGTTCACCAAAGATGGGATACAATTTCATATCGACGAGACTTTATAGACAGATGGCAGGTCGTGCAGGTAGAGCTGGAATCGATAGCTCCGGAGAAAGCTATCTTTTTTGCACCAGCAAGCATGAGTTTGAAAAAGCAACCTCCATTGTAACCTCAGACTTGGAGCCGGTTGTCTCTGGTCTAAACAATAATCCACAACAATTTCAAAAGATTGTTTTGGAGTGTATATCTTCCGGAATTGCACAAAATGTAAGAGCACCAACCTGACCTACCGACCAAATAACAAACACTAACCAACAAACTCCATTATCTATAGATTAAAGTAATATTAGAATTTTTTTCTTGTACATTTTATTGTTGTAATATAGTTGTACCGCAGGAGCATAAAAAGCTGACGGCACTTGAGTATCTGGTTATGGAGTTAAAGAAAACTCTCAACATTTTAAAAGACAGCATGTTCATCCAGCACCAAAAGCCAAAGTCCAATGGATTCGATTATGGTGAAGAAAGTAAGAATCAACCCGATCCCAATATTCCAGAAGAAGAGATGCTTTGGGGTAAGTAGTGTGCATCAATAAACAAAGTCACGACTACTTATACTAAATAACAATAATGATCAGAACCAACTGGATTAGGTGCAGCTACATTTAAATCTTCACTTTCAACAGATCAGGCCAAAATCGTAATGGACGACCTGTATAATCATCAGAAGAAAGGAATAATATTGACTGATGAGTTGCATATTTGCTATTTGACCACACCAATGTTTGGATTACCGGTCATGAAAACGGTTCATTGGGATAAGCTCTTGAGATTCCTCAGAGATATGAAAACAAAGAATCACGATAAATGGGAAATTGCATCACGCATTGGCGTAGATCTATCCTATATCTCTGATAAAGTCGAGTCGGTGGAGATGACTTCCAAGCAACAGGAAATGATTGGGGCACGTTTCTATGTTGCTCTGGCGGTATGTGAGTTAATCCAAGAGAATCCCTTATCCATGGTATCGAGTAAATATTCTCTCGGAAGAGGAACTCTCCAGAATCTCATGCAAAGCTCCGGAAGCTTTGCGTGGATGGTTGTCAACTTTTGTAAGAAACTACAGTGGTGGGCTCTGGAGACGCTGATCAACAACTATATACATCGTCTTGACAACGGTGTTCGACAAGATATTCTTCCACTCGTTGAAATCAAAGGAGTGGGCCAAGCCCGAGCTAGAGCACTGTTCAACGCCGGATTTACCACAGTCAAGTCGATAGCATCTGCCGAACCTCATACAATCACACAACACGTCAAGTCACTTTACAACATGGAGAAAGTCACACAGAAGATCATCAACTCGGCCAAAGCACTGCTGGAGCGACAATCAGCAGAACTTCGAAAGAAAGCACAAGAATTGACCCTAGAACCCGACAGTCCTGCCAAATAAAATTAGGATGACTGTGATCATCAATTTCAAAGAAAGATATTTTATTTGGTCTTTTTTTTGTTTTTTCAGTATGTTGAACATCATCGGCACGACCCAGAATTTTCCGCAAATATAAAAAATATAAATAGTTTTTTTAATGTTTGTAGAAGGTTATATGAGTGTAACCTCTTTGACTAAATGGTGCGCCATTTAAACTGTAAATTCGATACCATTTGATCATTAATTTTCCTCAAATTCTTAAACCAAAGTTATACCTCTTTTTTATAAATAGATAGTCTGATTTTCAGTAATAACAAAACTTTGACATTTTAATTTTAAACAGACATCATGGAACCAACCACTAAACCAACTGTACACTATTTCGATATTAAAGGAAGAGCTGAGGTCACTCGTGTCCTTTTAGCTTACGCTGGTGTTGAGTTTGTCGACAACAGATTCCAATTCCCAAACATGCCAAATGAAGTGCGTGCCAAGACTACTTTTGGACAAGTTCCACACTATTCCGATGAAGATATTGAGTTGTCTCAAGCTTTGGCCATCGAGTATTACATCGCCAAGAAACACGGATTGGTTGGTGACAATCTTATTGATGAAGCCAAAATCTTCAGCTATGTTTTGTCAGTCAGTGAATTCTTCCAAGCATTCTATGGTCTCGTATATTCCAGTAGCGCCGATGCCACTACCAAGTTCTACAACGAAACCGCTCCAAGACTCATTGGTGCATGGGAAAAAGCAATCTTGGCCAACGGTGGAGCCCATGTCTACTCCAACAAAATAAACTGGGCCGACATCGAAGTCTATGTAGCCATTGATATTCTCTGCGACATGGGAGAACAAGAGAAGCTATTCAGCAAAGCACCAGCATGCTTGGAGTTCCGTAATCAAATTGGTCAAATTCCCAGCATTGCTAAATACGTAGCAAACCGTAAGAAGACCTCTCATTAAATTGATCATGATCAATTTCTTAGAAACCTCAACATATATGTAATAAAATCATAAACCTCCTCTATTTATAAACAACAATTCTATCACCAAACAATACATATTTTCTGTTTAAAGATTAACGGCTCTGTTTATATGACTGTTTATTTGATACTTTGGTTAAGTCATGAATTAGAAATACACAATAACAAAAACAACAACAACAACAACTTGTTTATTTTTGCTATCTTTAAATGTTAATGTTATAAATGAATGATAAGGTGTGGTGTTTTTTTGGTGTTGATTGTATTTTGGTAGTGGTGCTACTAATGTTTTATTTGTATGATGATAAAATAAAGAGTTTGTGAGTGTGTGAGTGACTGTGTGTGGAGAACAGATAGATAAATAGATGTGTTATTAATAATAATAAAAATAATAATCAATTTTGATTATCAATTTCAATATTTATAAATGATTGATTGATTGATTGATTGATTGACTGGATTGGATTGGAATGTGGTGTATTTATAATTATTTAAATAACAAAGATGAATCAAATTTAAAGTGATTTTCCATTCAAATGATACATTTGATTTAATACTAGTATTCATTAGTTTCTAACTTTTATAACTTTAGTTTGTATCATTTATCAAAACTTGTTAATTTACAGATTTCCCTAAAGTTTCTTAATTTTTCATATATTTATAAACAAAATTGGACTGGATTGTTGTTTTTTATTGTGATCTCAAGTTAATCTCAACCTTTTTTAAAGTACATAATCTCATTATTTGACTAAGAATATATTATATATAGTTAGTTATTATTATTATTATAATATTGTAAAGAATAAATAGTGTTGTATATTAGTATTGTATAGAATAGAATAAAATGAGTTCAAGGAATCAAGCACCAAATTATAGTCATGGTCAGAATCAACAGAGACCTTCAAATGTTTCTAGTAGTCGAGTAAATAGAGGTGATGTACAGGTTGAAACAGTGAGAACTAGAACTCAAAATGGATACCAACAAGTCACTAGAAGAGTATCAAGTGATGGTACTTCACAGACATTCACAAGCAGCTATAGTTATAGCACCGGTAATACACCGGCTTCACCGTCGGTCATACAGAATAACGCTGTCTCACCAACCTATCATAGACAAGGATCGTTTTTAGACAACGGTCAGGGAGTTGGTGGTTTCGCCAGCGATTGGAGTCACCCTGCTTTCTCCAATTTCAACTCACCCACACAACAGTTGGTCAGTCGTAGTGGACAGCGACGTATATATAACCCTGCAGAGTACGATGATGTAGTTAATGAAGAATATGAAAGAATTAATCGTCAAGAAGAGGAGGAGGAAGAGGAAGTGGATTCAACAAATGTTGAGGATGAAGATGATGAAATTTCGCTTGAGGATCTACAAAGATACGAGGAGCAGCAGCTTATGGAGGCAATAAGATTATCAAGAGAACTCAGTAATAGTACTGGCAGCGGCAACAGTTCTTCAAGTTCAGGTGCAGGTGGCTCCAACAACTACTATGAAGATGAAGAGGATTTAGAGTTGCAGAGAGCTATTAATGAATCAATGAAACAAAGTCAACCAAAACCACAACAATCACAGCCAAAACAATCGCCAACACAACCTTCTCCAAATAGATATCATCACTCATCCTCACCAAATAGACACCAACAACATCTCAACAGAATGGCATCTTCAAATAAACCACCAAGACCAAGCTCAAGTTCAAGAAGAAATGTACATTCACCGTCATCGCCTTCGTCCACTGCATCTCCGACATCTGCTTCACCCAAACCGTCCTCTGCAGTTAAGAAGCGAGTCAAAGTCAGACAAGATCTAAATGAGTACTTTGATGAGGATGAAGTTAATGTTCGAAATGAATTGACATCAAGCAATGACGAGGATGAAGAGCAGATGTACAACGATCCTGAGCTCAGAGGCTATCTCTCACAAACTGAGCAGATGCGTATTCAGAATGAACAGAATCGCAGAGAACAAAATAGACAAATAGCAGAGTCACGACGTATCATGGAGGAGCAAGAGAAAGAATACAACGATTCGCTTCGCAAGGACCAGCAGAAGCAAGAAGATGAAGAATTAGCTTTGGCAATGAAAATGTCAATGGAAGCAAATATTCAGGCTCAGCTCGACACAAAGAGAAGTAATCTAGCGGTTGATCCATCGACTCTTCCTGCAGATCAGATCAAAGGTCGCGAGCGTGAAATCTGCGAAATTAGTGTTTGTTTGCCCCCTGATGGAAAGCGTATCACGAGAAAATTTTTTGTGAATGCAAGTATTCAAAACTTGCGAGAATGGATTGAGGTATATGTTCACGATGAAGGTGAATCTCGCCAACTCCAAGACAACTATCAATTAGTTACCACTTTTCCAAAGGAAGTTTTATCGGATCCCTCCAAGACATTGCTTGAAATGAATCTTTATCCAAGATCAATCTTAAATTTAAGTAACCCATAATTAGTAATTTGCTATAAATTTCAATCATGATGTTTGTACCCAGATTAAATAAAACAATGTAAATATTTTTTGACAATACGATGGATGATTTAAAAGTTAAAATTTCTTTTATAACCACAGGGTTATAGAGCAGGTGTTTCATTAACAACTTTGGACATTATAATAAATAAAATCTAGATAATTTTTTTTTTTTTTTTTTTTTTTTGTTGTTATAACCATACAGTTGTTTATTTAAGGTAGGGTTTAGAAGCCTACAGATTTCTTTTTTTTACAACCACAGGCCGGTTGTGATGACCATCATTTTATAGAGCTGCCTATTATTATTTGGAGCAAGGTGTTTTAACAGTGGACTGTTAAGTATTTCGAAGCGACAGAAGATTTTAAGAGTACACCAATGGTTTACGTAGTTGAGGGCTTCGCTTGTCAATTTACATATTCTTCATGGCGGGATGGTATCATACAGACTTGAGAGTACATGGGTTCACTGGAAGTGTATGGGGAAAAAACTGGAAAACCCGGGATTCGAACCCACGACCCAAGGCGTCACAAGCAGACTACCATACCACATCAGCTATTCTGCCTTGGGCTCTAGATAAAGGATAGTAAAAAACTTGAAAAAAGGTCTTCTGAATGATGCATAGGGGATCAGAAAAGTATTGGTACAAAAATAAAACACGAAATGCGCGCATTTTTAACATATCAAATAAAAAATTTTGGACTAGAAGGGTATCGATCCCTTTACCTCTCGCATGCTAAGCGAGCGCTCTACCATCTGAGCTACAAGCCCTTATATGAGAATTTTAATTTTTTGTTAAACAAACCAACAGTAAAATATGTTCATTTTATCACTATTATTCGATTTGAAAACGAATTTCACTTATTCATTGTTTTGTTTCTATTTACCTTAGTCTATATAAATATCATTTCTTTTCATATCTAATATTATATAATACATTTTGCATATACCTTAAAGGTTTGAAAACCTTTTGTTTATTTATCTATCAACTTTAAAGGCTAAAAGTACATTTGATAACTATGATACAATTTAGGACTCTCTTGAGTTTAGTCTATTCTTAATCTTACGGTTTTTGCTAACCAATCTAAGCCTTCTTCTATGCCATAGCCTGTTTTTGCACTTACAGGTTGCACATACCATTTGTGATTTTTAATGAGAGTTGAAGTGACAATTTCTTTGATTGAAGCTACATTGGATTTGTCATACTTGGCAGCTAATATTAACAGCACTTTTCCAAAGTAAATTGAGTCTTGCAAACTAAAGATTTGGTCTCTTGATTCAGTTAGACTATGTAAACGATCATCTGATGCATCGATTACAACTATCCAAGCATGAACAGGTGTCTTAATTTTGATAAGATGTCCAAACGAAGGATTATTTGAAATATCCCAAATAGTGAACAAAATGCCTGTGATGTATCTCCTCGACATTTTTCAGGGTCTCACTTACATGGTAGTCACCAAGGTATTAGCCCAACTTCATTCTATACATTAGAGATGTCGTCCCAGCATCTTTTAAACTACCTATCAACACTGTTTTAGAGTCATTCACTACCACACATATTCCCCATTATCCCAAAGATATATTATATAAAGACAATAAAATAAAGCTATTAACTTTTCATTTTACAACCAGGTTATTTTAGACAAATTTATCAAAAAAACTGATCAAATAATAAATATTTATTAAAGTTAACTTGGATATTGGAATAAACGGTTTAATATTGGAGAGCACGAATGTAAAGATTTGGTGATCTCATTCCACGATCAATGTATCCAAATACAAACTCTTTACCGGTGGAAATTCCTTGTCCGTAGGCTGGAAGAGAGAAGAATCCATTGTGGTATTCAATGTTCCATACAGAGTTTTGATCACGTGGGTCCAATGTGCAATCGGTTTGGATAGCGATGTTCTTCAAGGTTCTTGGTCCGTAATTGAAAACATGGACACGGTATAAAGTGAATGCTTCACCATTCTCGACCCAACTGTGTTCGATGGTTTGGACAACAGCAACTTCATCACATTGATCCAAGAGGACACAGTGGCTGACACCTCCTTCACAGATGCATACTTGACCAACACCACACTTACTTGAATCACAAACACCAACAACGAAACTAGAGTTGACAGCAGTCAAAGCAACCAACAATAGAGCAAAAATTGCAACCTTCATTCTTTAAATAATAATTATAAAGCTATAATAATATATTGTAAAGTTATTTGATATTTATATAATGAAAGTAAAGTCGATTGTTTAAATAGTTTCTTTAAACTTAATATTTTAATAATGAAGCTCATCTTATTACTTTTAATTATGTATACAGATAATAATTGATATGTATATTTTAATAATGATTACTAAGAAAGTTATAACTTTTTTTACCCCGTTAATTAAATAAACATAAAACTAATTGTGTATACACAAAATAAAGTTATAAATTATAACTTCGGAATATTTATTAATACACTTATCATGTAACCTGTTTTTAAAATGTGGATACTTAAGTATGAAACAAATGTTTGTAAAATTTAGATAGATTTTGTTGGTATTAATATTATCATAGATGATTAATGAATATTTACAAATAAATAAATGAAAATTACTATTTCTTACTTTAAATCTAAATGTATTAATATTATATATTAACTATCTCACATTATAGGTATTACACATTAATGTTATCTATCCTATTCATAATGTGAGACATTTAATATCACATCATTTCGAATTGTTTGATGGCCTGTATTTTAACGATTTTTGTAGATCAAGAATGTTATCTTATCAAAAGTTTGTGATAACATAGGAAAATAATTAAGACTTTAAATCCAGTTTTAAAATCTATATTCTATTTATTAATTAATATCCAATAAAGGTATCTGCTGTACTATTTATTAATGTGGAAATAGTTGTAAGTTTGTAGGTTGGTAAGGGATCCTTTGGTGTCAAATTTAGAGATTTTGATTGTCTCAGTTATAACTGAGTGCGAATTGATTTTCAACTAAATAAAATTCAACTTTTCATAATGCGCGCATTATGGGAATAATTTCCATAAAGAAACGCCCAATGTGGGGCTCGAACCCACGACCACACGGTTAAGAGCCGTGCGCTCTACCGACTGAGCTAACCGGGCAGTTGATGAAAAAAATATCAATAATAGTTGTTTTTATTTTACAATAACCTTTTTTATTTATACATAAATCAATAGAAATATTGATAATATATTCTATTAATATGATATTAAATGTCTTATATAGATATATTGATTCAATATCTCCTCAGTCTCTATCTTTTTGGAAAATCAAAAGTTATTATTGAAGACAGAGATTGGTTTGATGTTAAAATATGTCTCCGAATAACAAAATATCAATTGCAATTCAAAGTAGTTTATTTATTGTATCTTTGTACCTTTTCTTTTTGTTTAAATTACATGTTCCTGAAAACTATGTTGTATGTTATAATGATCAAGCACAATCATCAGAAAATTCCATCAATCAACTTTGATTATTTACAACACATCTTTATTTACAGGACGAGATATTTCATGTGCCCCAAACTCAGAGATACTGCAATTTGGATTTAAATTATTGGGATGATAAAAATCACGACTCTGCCAGGACTCTATGTATTCTCTGCATTCGTCTCACACATTCTCAGAGTCGCCATTCCTTATTTGCCATTCTGTTCGACTGAATCTCTTCGATTGATCAATGTTTTACTACTGATTCCTGGCTACCAACTGGTCTATCGTTGCATCAGCATGATTCATGACAAAAAGGGCAACAACAACAGATCGCTCAAGTCCTCTTACTTGGCTATCTATTCCCTAACACTACTGTTGCATCCCATCTACTTCTTCTTTCACCAACTATTCTATACTGATGTACTATCGACTCTATCAGTGCTACTTGTGTATTACCTCTCATTAAAGAAGAGATATACACTTTCTGCCTTGGTAAGCTACACCCAATCCATACTGCACCAATGACTATGATATTGATCAACTCTTTAGGTTGGATTCTACAGTGTATTTTGTCGACAAACCAATATCGTTTGGATCTTCTTTATTGCATTGATATCGATTGAAGAGATCATGAAGAGCAAGATAACACATAGACAGGTTAAAGATAACATCTTCTCAGAGATTTTTGATTATCTAAAGTTTACACTCTCGAACCTATTCTTTATCATCAGCCAGCTCTATGGCTACATATTGGTAGGACTCTCGTTTATCGTATTCCTAAAGGTAAATGGAGGTATTGTTGTGGGCGACAAGAGCAACCATGAATCGGCATTTCACTTTGCACAGCTACTCTATTTCTCGCTATACTGCTTCATATTCAATGCTCCATCAGCCTTGCTATCGATTTACTCTCCAATCCACTTTGCTAAAAGCCTGCTTTGCAAGCCATTAAAGTCGATCTCTCTTATCACATTGATTTCAATCTTCTTATACAAAAATGATTGATCTATTTACGTAAGTGAACCAATTTCAGTACATTCCACAATAGATAAAGTATTGTGACTAATAATCTCAAACAACCATAACAACAGCTACACACATATATTTATATTATCGGATAACAGACACTACAGCTTTTATTTGTGGAACAGGATTTTCCTCAAGTATCCGCTATCGAAATTCATTTTGATTCCTTTCTACATCTATAGTATTTGGATGATTTGGAAGAGTTTGAGAGCAGCAGGCAAATCCAATCTGTGGTGCACATTCTTCTTTGCCAGTGTATCGATCGTACTGTTGCCATCTCCACTATTTGAATGTCGATATTTCATTGTACCATTCTTTATCTATCAACTCAATTCAATGCGAAGATCTGCATTGATCAAAGACATAAATGCCACACCTCTCAACAATACAATACTAGATATACTTTACTTGATCTTCATCAACACGACGACAATATACCTATTCATCAACTATCCTTTGTTTACCCAGACCAAACGATTGGAAGAAGATTTTGGTGATCACTAAAACAACACTCCACCATACTATAATGCTATAAATACATTTTTGATCCAGCTGGATTTATTTCTTGTTTTTAGAGACTGGAATCTTTGAAATCCTGAATGTTGTATTAAAATAAACTACTGCTTCAAAATTTTTTAGAATTAGAACGAATTGCAGCGGTATCGAATTTGAAGGTTGGAATAATTTCATGAATTGCCTTCAGGGACTCAAGTTTGTTAGATTTGGCTGCGTTGATCAGAGCGGGTTTAATACATTCTTCATTGAATTTATCTTTTCTAAATCCAATATATGCCAAGATCAACTGGATGACTCCGTGGGTTGCACAAAGTGTAAAATCAAAGCTTTCTTCTATGTTTTCGTGTAACATCCCCAACTCTTGAGCTTCGAGATTGTCTAGGAGGTATCCAATGGTTGTATTGGTGAATTTATATCTGCTAGTATCCAACTTTGGATAAAACTTGTACACGACCTGTAATGCTCGGTAAGAACCTGCTTCTCGAACAACATGTAACACCTTGTCCATGGATATCGTATTCTTAAATGACTCTAACAATTTTTCAAGCAAATCGAACTGTTGAGAGAGAATGATGGGGAGAAGGAAACTACCTGCACTCACTGGTTGAATACGATTGATCATATAGGTAGCAATAATGGGAAGTCTATTTAGAATGGCATAATGAAGTGTACGACCGAATCGAACTTCCCTATAATGTTGGACATTTTTATCAATATACTCGACAATTGGAAACTGATCATCGGACTCTGGCAAGAAGTCATCTTCATCCATTAAGACCAAAGGGTAGTATTGAATCATATATTGTTTCATATTTTGTTGATTGAAGTTCTGTGATAGGCACTCCGCCATTTCCATACTTTGCTTGTTTCAAATCTTTTAATCTACGTTGCTGTGGTGTTTCTTTTGATTCAATGAGATCTAATACCAAGGCTATGGTTTCGTCTTTATGCTTCAACTGGTTTTCGGTCAGAGGAGAGCTATTTTTGAATTGAAATCTGTAATCTTCGAGGATATCCAAGTTAAATTTCAATCCGAAATTTACAACAAAATATTCCACCATCTTCAGGTCCCGTTCTTTCAACAGCTTCAATGTAATAGTAGTTGCGTATTGCTGGCAATTCAGTTGAAATACTCTGATGAATCGATGTGTCAGAAGCTTCACAAAGGGGAGACCCGCTTCAATACTGCGTATTACAAAATCTCTATCCATGGCTGAAGCATCAGGAACATAAACGGCAAGAAAACTTTCCAATAGGTCTAACCTCTTATATTCCAATATCTTGTTCAAAATTTTTCCCAAATCTATATCTATATTCAAGCTATTTACAATAAACTCGAACATATCCTTGGTGATTTCCTCTAAAAAAAAAGTAGAAACCACTACAATTCTTGAAGTACTGTGGATAAAGTGTCTGAATCTGCAAAAACAACTCCTTGTCACTACCAAGTGCACGAAGTATCAGGAAAGATACTTCCCTGACTATGAGCTTCTCCCCTCTAGCCATCTTGAATCGCAGCAGATTAAAAATACTTGTTTCTTATCATCCAATCCATGTCAAGGATTTCAATGTAACGAAAAGATCTGGGTGGGTCATTTAGAACTATAGAAGCCATATCAGGTATTGATGTAATACCTTCCATCTTGAATTCAGGTGGGAAATTGATGTAAAGTTGAGTATTACCATACAAATCTCGGACAGAATATCTGACAGGGGCTAATCTACTGGACAAAGGTAACTCCTTCATTTTCTCGAAAATGAAACGAAGCAAATAACGATTCCGAAACACACACAAAACTAATGTTGTTACATCTAAAGTATTGCCACAATTCACCTCTGTTTGGTAAACATTCTGATGTTTTTGTTTCTTTAAATCATCTTGAGCTGAATCATCTGAATTTAACTTTCTTTTGTTCATTATATAAATAATCCAGATTGTTATTGTTATTAATTGATAACAAAATAAAAAACAAATATCTTTGATCAAAAAAGTTAAGCAATGATCATCAATTTCCAAGAAAATTACTCACAAAGATAAACAATTTTGTCCACTGATCAATTTTTCTCATTTTTGGATTTGCCAAAATGGAATACTATTCAAAAGTTTTGATTCCAAAAAAAAGAAAGAGTTCAGACTCCAACAATAATAATAATAGTAATAATAATAATCTACAGTTGACAACTCAGCAACAACCAAATAAATATTGGAATTTCTTTGCAAAGAAATATAATAACGAAAAATATAATAATGACGCAAAATATTATCCATCTGATATTGATTATGAAAAGATATCACCTAAAAAACAAATGACAATCGATTCATTATTCCAAAAGAATAGCGAGGACGATGAATTTGAAATGCCTAATCCATTGCCAGAGTTGATTAGTATTCCTCTAAAGGATGGCACCGGACAGTTGTATTGGTGTCAGAATTTCTTGTCTCCAAAAATGGCTGGAATTCTGGAGCGACATCTTATTCAGACATTGAATTATGAACAACATGAAATGAAAATGTACGAACGAGTAGTTCCACTGCCAAGACTGATGGCTTGGATGTCAGATGTAGAATTAAAATATAGCAGAAAGCACGACTCTTCCCATGGACACCAACGGTCTTGAAACTAAAAAGTGCATTGGAATCATTATTGAATGTCGAATTCGATTATGTATTGGTGAATTACTATAGAGATGGTAAAGACCATATTGGTCTACATAGTGATAAAGAAGCAATGGATGAAAAGACACGAACCATTGCATCTCTTTCACTTGGTGCAACTAGGAGATTTATACTTAAACATAATAATGGTGAAGATGAATTGGAGTTCGCACTAAACGCTGGTTCATTACTGGTGATGGCAGAAGAGACTCAGATCTATTGGAAACACACATGGTACCAAAAGAGTTAAAAGTAATCAAACCTAGAATAAACTTAACCTTTAGGTGCAAAAATCACACTGTTGCTGATGAACCCTCGCCATTGGAGCTTCCTCCACCAGTAATAGGAAACCTAACAGATAGAGATGAAATAAAATCATTAACATATTCAAGTGATCCAATTACAACTACCACAACTACAACTACAACTACAACCTCCAACAAAATCAATTCTATATCTCCAAAAATATCTCCAATCAAAACAAAATCACAGCATCTCCTTTCACTGCCAAATCTTTCCAAACCATCAACAAATCTAGCCATTAATTATAATAATGAAAACTCTACTTAGACTTTGATTTGATGAATCAGCCTTTGAAATCCAACAAAATGACAACGATAAGAATGTAGTTGAAGTTTGATTTTGATTTTGATTTTGATTTTGATCTGGATGTTGATAGTAATAGTAATATAGTAGTAATAATAATAATAATAATAATAATGGTATTAGTAGTTGTAGCAATGATAGTTTTAGTAGATGTAGTAATAAAAATCAATAGTACAATATTAGAATTAAGTCATAAGGAGAAGCATAAAACACAAACTACTTTTTTTAAAGCCAATTTTAAAACCAATTTCCAACAACAATCCAAAACCTCACCAACAACAAACTATGATTAAAGATGCTAAACAAGTGGATAAAGTAGAATCTATTTCACCATCGATCGATGATTTTAATTTTGATGGTTTGGACTAATGATATGCTTAATAATAATAAATTAACTTGCTATTTGTAAATATTTTCTATAAATTTATACTATGCCATCTTTCTAAATAAATCTTTTAATTGCTCATCTAAATATTAACAAATAATAATAAGTATGAAAGATATTTAACAAAAATCAATATAATACAAACATGATGCAATTGTAATAGCATTTCCAGGGGCAATCCATAAAATTCTAGCACTCATTCCTTTGACAAAAGCTCTTGGTCCTTCTTCTTTCATAATTTTCTGGAATCCATCTATGATACCACTGTATGTTTTATCACCCAATCTTGATACTTGAATTCTGGTTTTAATTACATCCAATGGACAAGTTACTGCAGCTGCAACTGAACCAGCAAAGAATCCACTTGCCAGTTGATAGTGGAGTGGCAAAATCTTGCCTGGCTCCAATCCAATGGCACTCGACACTATCTTTTTAGTCTTTTCATAGGTTGCAAAATAAATTCCGACCAACGGTCCAAAAGTCATGAGTGATGGGAAGAATCCTTTGTAGAAAGCTCTGATACCCTCCTCTTTCATCATCATTTTTCGATGCATGGAATGTGCTTCTGTAGAATGTTTGATTTGGGTTTGTCAAGCGAGTTGAAATCCTGAACCTGCAAACGTTGCTTAATGACATCCATAGGAGTCCAAATCATAGCACCAGCAATATCTGCAACCAAAACCAGAAACAAAATGATTGAGAGCACCATCGCCAAGTGGACCTTTCAAATACTTCTTTGAGTACTCATATCCAAAGAAATAGAGGGCATGAGCAGGTATAGTGGCGGCGGTAACAACAATAGGGAATCCCTTATACAAACATCGAAACACCTTCCTTTTGAATAATAGATTGGAATGCATTGAATGTACCAGTGTATCTCTGCTGTCCTACTTTCTACAACATTTAAACAAGTAAGTTGATATGCAAAGATACACAACGCCAAGTCCAATTTTGATAAATACCTCTACTTGCAATCTTGCTCTAATAGTGTCGATTGGATGCATGATAGAATCAGCCAACACACCAGAGGCTGCACCTGTGAAAAGTTTTGTAAAAAGGGTGAATCGAATTCCTTCTTATTTCCACCCATTTCTCTATCTATATTTATCTGCTTTATCTATCTTAAAGATATATATAAAACTTAATATAACGTATAAGCTTGTTTGTATGTATGTATATAGTGAACAAATTAGAAATGTAAGAATCAATCACTCAAATGATTTATGCATTAATATCGGCATGACATAATGTTGATTTTATGAAACAGACGAAAATCTCAAAAATGGATGCAAATCGGCACGCTACACCAAAATGGTTTTTTTTATTCAAAAACCCTAAATGTGATAAATTATAATGTTTCATCAAGGTAGTTTCACTTATTTTGTGTTCCATTATGGTTTGCAATTAGATTGTATTTGAATAAAATTTGAATAACACCGAAAACAGTGGTCATCTGTCTAATCTCTATGTGTTTATTTGATAAGTGATTCCCATTGTGTTTAAGAAGCTGAAGTATAGAAATATCTAGTTCTAAATACATTGATGTAATTTATAAACCATCCTAAAAATAAAATAGTTAGTACTTTACCAAATTTATTATAATAATAAATGTTATCAACTTACCAATTAATATCTTTAAAATTGGAACTTTCTTGAAAAAGTTAAGTATTCTAAACACTATACCATCGCCAATAAAACGATCGTAGAAAGGTGATCTCAAGAGGTAATATACAAAGAGACCTCTTCTTCGTTTGATTTCATCGCTTTCTAGTTTTGTGAGTGGGAGTTTATATATGACAGTGCCGGTACTCTGATATACTGTAGCTTGAATTACTCCATGGCCAATGAGAGGAGCCATGGCTTCCATGATTTCTTACCATAGATCCATCTGGTGATGGAGTAAACCAGTGGACGCAAAATGAATAGCAACTCACTGATGATCTTTGGATATCTATCTACCGGTGCACATGGTGGTAGCAATGGAATCAGAGTGGAATCTTCTTCTACATTCTTCTCGCTTTCCTCTTTTAATTTATCATGAAGTGTTTTTCTTTTACCACTGAATACAGGTTTCTCGCTAAATAAT
>RCNN01000191.1:0-54674 GCA_003667245.1 Heterostelium multicystogenum | reverse complement strand
GTCTGTCACTGACACACCGCTTTCGCGAGCAAGCCCGCTCCCACCATTGAACCGCATTGACCAGGAATGAACATGCCCGCATTAAACGAAGAACGCCCCGACCCCGACGCCCTTCTCGCCCGGGTCCAGCAGGAAGAACAGGCCGCCTTGCGCGGGCAAACTGCGTATCTACTTCGGCTCCAACGCCGGGGTGGGCAAGACCTGCGCCATGCTTGACGCGGCGCAACGGGAAGTCAGCCTGGGCCGCGACGTACTCGCCGGTGTGGTGGGAAACCCCACGGCCGCCAGGAAACCGCCAAGCTGCTCAACCGGCCTCGAACAACTGCCCCGCGCCCACCGCCTGGCATCACGATTTCACCCTCACCGAATTCGACCTCGACGCGGCCCTGCAACGGCCATCCCGCGTGCTGCTGGTGGATGAACTGGCCCACAGCAACGTGCCCGGCTCGCGCCACCCGAAACGCTGGCAAGACGTGGAAGAACTGCTCAGCGCCGGCATCGATGTGTGGACCACCCTCAACGTCCAGCACCTGGAAAGCCTTAACGATCTGGTGAGTGGGATCATTGGCATTCGCGTGCGGGAAACCGTACCGGACCACGTGTTCGACAATGGCCACGAAGTGGTCGTCGTGGACCTGCCGCCGGATGATCTGCTGCAACGCTTTGAAGGACGGCAAGGTGTACCTGGGGCCCCAGGCCGAGCGCGCCTCGCGGCACTTTTTCCGCAAGGGCACCTGCTCGCCCTGCGGGAACTGGCCCTGCGCCGCACGGCCGACCGGGTCGACACGCAGATGCGCGTGTACCGTCGCGAACAGTCGATCAAGACCCTGTGGCCGCCCGCGAACGATTGCTGGTAGGCGTGGCCGGTGACGCCGGTGATGAACGCCTGGTGCGAGAAGCCGCGCGCCTGGCGCAAAAGCTCGAGGCGGACTGGATCGTGGTGCACGTCACGGCAGCCCAGGGCCGCGGCGCCAAGCGTTATCTCACAGCAATGAAAACCCTGGCCCTGGCCAGCGAGTTTGGCGCCGACACTGCAACATTGCCGGGCATGGACGTCGCCGAAGCCACTGCCGCCTGTGCCCGGGAACACAACGCCAATCGCCTGGTGCTCGGCCATCACCCGCGCCGGCATGGCGGTTCTGGCACCAGTCGGTGGGCGACCGGATCAGCCGGCACCATCCGCAGATCGACCAGATCGTGATCGCCCATGGCGTACTGCCGGGCACTGTTCCTGCCATTTGAAAAACCTACGCCAGCGCCCGGCAGAACCCTGGCCTACTCTTGGTCCACACTCGCCTGTTTTCACCGCCAGCGCCATCGCCGCGCTGCTGCTGCAAGTGTTTCGACCTGGCCAACGTGGTGATGCTGTTCCTGCTCACGGTGGTGCTGGTGGCCCTGCGGTTTGGACGCGCCCCGGCGTGTGGGCAGCGATGCTCGCGGTGCTGTGTTTCGACTTCTTTTTCGTCCAGCCGCGCTACTCGTTTACCGTCAACGACACCAGTATTTCTTCACCTTCGCGCTGATGCTCGGCATCGCCCTGATCACCGGGCAACTCACCGCCCGCCTGCGCCACGAAGCGCGCACCGCCGCTGCCGGGGAACGCCGGCGCTACTTCCCTGGCGCGTCTGGCCGGGGACCTGTCGGCCGCGTTGACCGTGGAGAGATCAGCGAAGTCTGGCGCTGCGCACTTTCAGCGGCGTGTTCGAGAGGCGCGGGTCGGCCTGGCCTTGCGGGACGCCGCCGACGGCGTGCACAGCGTGGGCGCGGGCGGGGCTGCCGATCGACGACAGCATCGCCCAATGGACCTACGACCACGGCCAGTCCGCCCGGCCAGGGCACCGACACCTTGTCCGCCGCCAAGGGCTGCTACCTGCCGCTCAAGGGCGCTCCGCATGGCGTGCGCTCGGTGTGCTGGTGCTGGAACTGGCGCAAAGCGAACGCCTCAACGAGCCCGAAGAGCGCCGCCTGCTGGAAGCCTGCATGAAGCCAATTGGCGATTGCCCTGGAGAGCGCGTGCACTTCGTCGAAGTGGCGCAAAGCACGATGGTGCAGATGGAAGGCGAGAAAAATGCGCAACACCTTGCTCGCGGCGATTTCCACACGACCTGGCGCCACTCCCCTGACCACACTGATCGGCGCCGCCGACACCGCCCCTGCCCCATGCGCCGCCGGGGGCGCTGACCGCGTTGCTGCACGGTATTCATGAGCAGGCGACTTCGATGCAACGCTTGATCGAAAACTTGCTGGACATGGCCCGCATGCAGGAGCGCGGTGTGCGACTCAACCGGCAATGGCATTTGCTGGAAGAGATCGTCGGCAGCGCCCTGCGCCAGTTGCGTGAACCACTGGCCCGGCATGTGGTGAACACGACGCTGGACCCGCAATTACCGCTGGTGGAAGTCGACGCGCTGCTGGATCGAACGGGTGCTGGTCAACCTGCTGGACAACGCCGCCAAATACACCCCGCCTGGCACGGTCATCACCGTTACCGCCCGTTCCGTTTCCGACAGCATCCTGCTGGAAGTCAGCGACACCGGCCCGGGCAGCGCGCCCGGCCAATCTGTTCGAACCGTTTGCCCGTGGCCAGCAGGAATCCTCGGTCGCCGGAATCGGCCTGGGCCTGGCCCTGGCCAAGCGCATCGTCGAAGCCCACGGCGGGCGCGCATCGAAGCCAGGACCCGGCAGCGAGCGCGGCATGCATTTTCGTCATCACTTTACCGGCGGGTACTCCGCCCCCAATGGACGCCCTATGAGCACTGCACGCATTTCTGATTGTTGAAGACGAGGCCAACATCCGCCGTTTTGTCGGCATCGCCCTGCAGGATGAGGGCTTCCAGGTGTGTTCGAGGCCGACAGCGTCAAACGCGCGTTTGATCCACGCTTCCAGCCGTCAGCCGGACCTGGTGATCGTCGACCTCGGCCTGCCGGACGGCGACGGCAAACAGCTGATCAGCGAGCTGCGGGGATGGCTGGCGGTGCCGATCCTGGTGTTGTCGGCACGGGATCGCGAAGAGGAAAAAGTCGCCGCCCTGGACGCCGGCGCCGATGACTACCTGACCAAACCCTTCGGCGTACCCGAGTTGCTCGCGGCGCATCCGTGCGCAACTGCGCCGTCATGGGGCAGACCGGCACCGTGGCGGCCACCAGCAAGGTGGCGTTTGGCGATATCGAGGTGGACCTGGCGACCCATGAAGTATGGCGCCAAGGCCTGCCGGTGCACCTGACGCCCATCGAATACCGCCTGCTGTTGCGCGATGAATTCGCGGGCAGAGCCGGGTGCTCACCCATCGGCAATTATTGCTCGAGGTGTGGGGCCTGGATTACGTGGACCGCGCCCACTACCTGCGGGTGCACATGGCGCATCTGCGGCAGAAGCTGGAGGCGGACCCGGCCCAGCCCGCAGTACTTCATCACCGAGTTGCAGGTGGCTACCGGTTGGTAGGCTTGTGAACAGGTGCGCGGCGGCGAAGTCGACAAACACGCGGATCTTCGGCGAGAGATGCCGGCTGGATGGCCACAGGGCCCAGAACTGCCCCTGGTCATCGGAATGGCCGTCGAGCACGGTTTCCAGCTGGCCCTGGGCGAGGGCTTCGCGGGCCAGGAAGTCTGGCACGTAGGCAATCCCATGGCCGTCCATCGCGGCCCGGAGCATGGCCTCCATGTTGTTCAGGGTCAGCGCGGTGGGCAGGCGCAATTGGGTGATGGCCGGGTTGGCGGACAAGGTCCAGTCCATGATTTTGCCGGTGGTGGCGAAGCGGTAACGCAAGCACGGGTGATGCTCCAGTTCGCTCAGGGATTCTGGCCGGCCGTTGGCTCGTAGGTATTGGGGCGATGCACACAGCACAAACCTGAACGGCCCCAGCTTGCGGGCCATCAGGGTCGAGTCAGCCAGGCCACCGCTGCGGATGACCACGTCGAAGCCCTCCTCGATCACGTCCACCAGATGGTCGTTGAAATCCAGCTCCAGTTCGATCTCGGGGTAGGCTTTGCGGAACGCCATCATGTGCGGAAAGAGAAAGCGATAACCGATGGTGGGCAGGCTGACCCGCAGTTTGCCCCGGGGTGCCTGCATCGCATGGGAAAGCATGGCGCGGGCGTCTTGCAGGTCGTCGAGAATTTTCCGACTGCGCTCGTAGAACAATTGGCCTTCGGCGGTGAGGCTGACCTTGCGCGTACTGCGGTGCAACAGCCGCACATTCAGTGACGCCTCAAGCTTGGCGACATTCTTGCCCACCGCCGAAGCGGAAATCCCCATCGCCCGGGCCGCGCCGGTGAAGCTCAGGGCTTCCGCGGTTTTCAACGAAGGCGATCACGCCGCTCAAGTTATCGGTCACGTCATTGCATCCATTCAGTCCGTTATGAACGGAATGTAAGCCCGTTTATCCGTGATTGCATCCTGATTAGAGTCTTTTAATCTTCAAAACTCGCGGAATGCCCCTATGAAACACGACAACCGAATCTGCGCCCGCCCATGGCCGATATTCCATCCTGGCGGCCATTTGCCTGGCCGCCCTGGTATTGCCCATGAGCTTTTACCGGCGGCGCCGTCGCCACGCCCTTTATCGGCCAGGCATTTGCCGCCCAGCCCAGCCAGCTGGCGTGGATCACCAACGCATTCATGCTGAGTTTCGGCAAGCCTGTTGATGG
Organism: Heterostelium multicystogenum; assembly: GCA_003667245.1. Taxonomy (NCBI): domain Eukaryota; phylum Evosea; class Eumycetozoa; order Acytosteliales; family Acytosteliaceae; genus Heterostelium; species Heterostelium multicystogenum. The sequence goes on along the minus strand of RCNN01000191.1, from coordinate 50,027 downwards.
CCGCCGGCACCCTCGCCGACCTGTATGGGAGAAAGCGTCTTTTCTTGTGGGGCATGGCGATGTTTACCGTGGTCTCCTTTGCTGCTGGCAGTGGCACCGGGGATTTTCTGGCTGGATGTGTTACGTGGTGTGCAGGGCGTCGCGGCGGCTACGGCATTGGCCAGTGGCTGTGCGGCGCTGGCCCAGGAGTTCGACGGGCACGCCCGTACCCGCGCCTTCAGCTTGCTGGGCACCACATTCGGTGCAGGCCTGGCGTTTGGGCCATTGCTGTCGGGGGTGCTGATCGAGCACTGGGGCTGGCGCTCGATTTTTTCTCGGCACTGCATTATTGGCCGGTATTTCGCTGCTGTTTGCCGCGCCCAAAATGCGTGAAAGCCGCGACCCCGCAAGCGCTGCGGCTGGACACCGCTGGTGTACTGACGTTTTCCGCGATGCTGGTGGCCCTGACCCACGGCGGTGATCCTCGCGCCGGAGCACGGCTGGACGTCGCGCTGGTTGATGCCCTGCTGATCGCGGCGGCGGTGTTTTTGCTGGTGTTTGTCCTCGTCGAAAACCGCTCCAGCCAACCAATGCTGGAGCTGCGGCTGTTTCGCTTCCCGCGTTTTATTGGCGTGCAGCTCCTGCCGATCGGTACCTGTTACTGCTACATCGTGCTGATCGTGTTGCTGCCCCTGCGGTTTATCGGTGTGGAAGGCGCCAGCGCGCTGGACGCGGGTTTGATGATGCTCGCGTTATCGGCACCGATGCTGGTGGTGCCGATGATCGCCGCATCGCTGACGCGCTGGCTCTCAGCAGGACTGTTGTGTGCCATTGGCTTGCTGATCGCGGCGGTGGGCCTGTGGGGATTAAGCCTGGCCAACCAGCCTGCGCAGACCATCGCCGCAATGCTGGTCATCGGGATAGGCACCGGGCTGCCGTGGGGTTTGATGGATGGTTTGGCGATCAGCGTGGTGCCCAAGGAGCGCGCGGGAATGGCGGCGGGGATTTTCAACACCACCCGCGTGGCCAGTGAAGGCGTGGCGCTGGCGATTACGATGGCGGTATTGGGCGCATTGGTGGCACATCACCTGAAGGGTCGCGCAGGGGCCGACGTGTCAGTGATTGCCCAAGGCCTAGTCATGGGCAACGTGCAAACTGGCCTCGGCCGCCCTTCCGCTGGAAGCACTGCGCAGCGCCTACATCGCGGGGTTCAACACCTTGCTGCAACTGCTCGCGGGATTCACCGTGCTGACGGCGTTGGTGGTCCTGGCCTTCATGGGGCGAAACAGCATTGCACCCGTGCAAACCGAACCGGGCATTCAATCGTTGAGCTGAATCCCAGGCACAAAAAAAGCCCGCTCAATGAGCGGGCTTCCTGTGGTACCTGGCGTTCAGCGTTCCAGGTGACCTGAATATGGCGCAGCGGACGGGACTCGAACCCGCGACCCCGGCGTGACAGGCCGGTATTCTAACCGACTGAACTACCGCTGCGCGTAACACATAAAGCGAATGGTGGTGATGACGGGATCGAACCGCCGACATTCTGCTTGTAAGGCAGACGCTCTCCAGCTGAGCTAATCACCTTCACTTTCGCGTGTGTGGGGCGCATTCTATAGCATTTTTCCGTAATGTCATGATTTAAATGCAATTTATTTAAAATTATTTTGTCTTCGACCCCCGCGCACCCCGCAAAACCGGCGCTTTGGGTGCAAACGCGAGTCTATTGCGTTTGCCCCAAGCCTTGGCCCCACAATTAACAATTATTCTCAATAACACCTGGGCCGGGCCTTATGGTCTGTGGGTGAACCGCCGTTCCAACGGGAGATTACCGAGCTGTACAGCGAGCATCACGGCTGGCTGTTCACTTGGTTTGCGCCGAAAACTGGGCTGTACCCATAACGCCGCCGACGTGGCGCAGGACCACCTTCCGCGCGGATTCTGCACGCCCGCGAGTCGGTGACCGCCATCCGCGAAAACCCGCGGCCTATTTAAGTACCACCGCCAGGCGGCTGATCATTCGACCAGGCACGGCGCAAGCAGATTGAGCACGCCTACCTTCAGGAATTGATGCTGACGGTGGAAACCCTGGAAGGTTTCCAGTCGCCCGAACAGATCCACACCACCCTGGAAGCCCTCGAGCACATCGCCTTCATGCTGGAAGGCATGCACGACAATATGCGGCAGGCGTTTGTGCTGTATTACCTCGAAGACCTGACCCAGCAGCAAATCGCCCGACAACTGAAGCTGTCGGAACGTACGGTACGCAAATACCTGATCCAGGCCCTGCTGCATTGCAGCCACAGCGTGGACATCTGAGCCGCCGCATGCCCGCCTCTCGCCAACAGATCGATGAACAAGCCGCCGAATGGATGATTCGCCTGCCACGAAGGTGAATTGACCGAGGCCCAGCGCCAGGCGTTCGAGCGCTGGAAGCAGCAAGGCCCGCAACACGCCGCATCAGCAGCGCGCATGGAAGATGTGATTGCGCGGATGCAGGCCCTGCGCGGGCAAAAGGCACCGGCCCGGGCGGCATTGAGTGCGGCCTTCCCCGGCATGGGAAGGCGCGCAAAAACTACGTCCGCGCGTTGGTACTGGCCTGCAGCCTGGGGCCTTCCCGCCATGGCGCTGCTCTACAGTCCTTATCCACAACAATGGATGGCCGATGTGCACAACGGCCCCGGCGAATGGAAAACCCTGCGGCTGGCGGACGGCTCGACGCTGACCCTGAACGGCATCAGTGCGGCGAATCTGCATTTCGACAGCCGGCAGCGCCGCATCGAATTGCTGCAAGGCGAGATCCTGGTGGAAGTGGCCCACGATGGCGAACGGCCATTTGTGGTGCAGACCGCCCAAGGCACCCTGCGCGCCCTGGGTACGCGATTTGTGGTCAGGCGCGAGGATGACGTTACGGTGCTGAGCATGCTCGAATCCCGCGTGGCGGCAAAAAGCGCGAACGGGCAGCAGACACTGGAAGTTGATGCGGGCTCGCAGGCGCGACTCAGCAAAGATGCCGTGCGGCTCTCGGCAGCATCGATACGGCGAGCATCAATGGGGCCCTGGCGCCGCCAATCAACTGGTGGTGGATAACCGACCGTTGCCGGAAGTGCTGGATGAGATCGCCCGTCACCGTTCGGGCCGCTTGCAGTTTGATCGCGCCGCACTGGCCAGTCTCAAGGTCTCGGCCGTACTTCCCCCTGGATGACACCGACCGCACCTTGCAGATGCTGGCTCAAACCCTGCCGATCACGCTGAAAACCTTTACGCCGTGGCTGATAATTGTCAGCCCCGGATACCGAGAGCAAAAAAATAATTATCCAAATTGTTTCCGCTTTGTTTAAAGCTACCCGTCAAGGAAGGTATATCGATAACTAAAGGACTGCCATCGTCATGCCGCTCCCTTCCAAACCCCGCAGACGCCTGCTGAGCAGCGCGCCGCTGACCCTCACACTGCTCGCAACGACGCTGCTCAATACCCATCTGGCCCAGGCCGACACGGTAACCGTTGCGGCCCAAGCCTACGACATACCTGCCGGGCCGCTGGGCGCCACACTTAACCAGTTCGCCCAGCAAGCGGGCGTGGCTATCGTGTTCCAGTCCCAGAACCTGCAGGGGCTGAATGGGCCGGGGCTGAAAGGCACTTATAGCGTGGACGCAGGGTTCGGCAGGCTGTTACAGGGCAGCGGCTACCGCGTGATCAAAGGTGATCAGGTGTACGCGCTCGAAGCTGACCCTGCGGCCACCGACGCCATGGAACTAGGCCCGACCCAGGTCAGCTCCAACCAGTTGGGCAACGTTACTGAAGGGACTGATTCCTACACTCCAGGCAGCATCGCGACTGCGACGCGGCTGGTGCTGACCCCCAAGGAAACCCCGCAATCGGTGACCGTCGTCACCCGCAAACACATGGATGATTTCGGCCTGAACAACGTCGACGACGTGATGCGCCACACCCCGGGCATCACCGTGTCGGCCTTCGACACCGACCGCACCAACTACTACGCCCGCGGTTTCTCCATCAATAACTTCCAGTACGACGGCATTCCTTCCACCGCGCGCAACGTCGCCTATTCGGCGGGCAATACCCTGAGCGACATGGCGATCTATGATCGGGTCGAAGTGCTTAAAGGCGCCACCGGCCTGCTCACGGGTGCCGGCTCATTGGGTGCCACGATCAACCTGGTGCGCAAGAAACCCACGGCTGACTTCCAGGGCCATGCCAGCCTCGGCGCGGGCTCCTGGGACAACTACCGCAGCGAACTGGACGTCAGCGGCCCGATGACCGAAAGCGGCAACGTCCGTGGCCGGGCCGTCGCGGCGTATCAGGACAAGCGCTCGTTCATGGACCGTTACTCGCGCAAAAGCCCGGTGTACTACGGCATCATGGAATTCGACCTGTCCCCCGACACGATGCTGACCGTGGGCGGCGACTATCAGGACAGCCTGCCCACCGCCTCGAGCTGGTCCGGCAGTTTTCCGCTGATCAACGCCAATGGCGATCGCAATAGCGTAAAGCGCTCGTTCAACAACGCGGCCAACTGGAGCAGTTGGGAGCAATACACCCGTACCGCCTTCGCCATGCTTGAACATGACCTCGGCAACGGCTGGGTGACCAAACTGCAACTGGACCACAAGATCAACGGCTACCATGCACTGATGGCTTCGATTCAGGGTGACGAGCCCCGTGCAGACGGCACCGCACATGTCACTTCGCAAAAATACACCGGGGAAACCGTCAGCGACTCCGCCGACCTGTACGCAAGCGGCCCCTTCAGCCTGGGCGGCCGTGAGCATGAACTGGTGGTGGGGGGCTCCATCGGTATTTCGGACTGGAACGGCAAGGGCTACTGGAACCTCGCCCCCAACCTCGTCGACTTCAATAACTGGCACGGCCACGCCCCCCAACCTTACTGGGGCGCGCCGCAGCAATACATCGACGACACCATTCGCCAGACCGGCGCCTACATGACCACACGCCTGAACCTGGCCGATGACCTGAAGCTGCTGCTCGGTGGCCGCGTGGTCAATTACCACCTGACCGGCAATAACCCGTCCTACCGCGAGACCGGACGCTTCGTACCGTATGTCGGCGTGGTGTATGACCTGGATGAAACCTACTCGGTCTACGCCAGCTACACCGATATCTTCATGCCCCAGGAGAACTACAACCGCGACCGGCAAAACCAGTTGCTTGAGCCGGACGAAGGCCAAAACTACGAGCTGGGCATGAAGGCTGATTTCTTCGACGGACGCCTGAACGCCAGCGCAGCGTACTTCGAGGTCCATGAAAACAACCGCGCCGTTTCCGACGACGACTACAACAACCTGAAACCTACACCGCAGAACTATGCCTACAAAGGCACCAAGGCCGTCACCAAGGGCTACGAGCTTGAAGTGTCCGGCGAGTTGAGCCCGGGCTGGCAGATTCAGGCCGGCTACACCCACAAGGTGGTGCGTGACGACCAGGACCAGAAGATTTCCACGTTCGAGCCCGAAGACCAGGTCAAGCTGTACACCACTTATAAGCTCAAAGGCGACCTGGACAAGCTGACCGTCGGCGGTGGCGTGCGCTGGCAAAGCGTGGGCTGGCAGGACATCTACAACACCCCCCATGGCGGTTATGAAGAGTTCTCCCAGGAGGCGTACTGGCTGGTGGACTTGATGACCCGTTACCAGATCACCAAGAACGTGTCGGCGACGCTGAACGTCAACAACATCTTCGACAAGTCCTACTACACCAACATCGGCTTCTATAACTCCGCCGCTTATGGTGAGCCGCGCAACTTTATGGTCACCACCCGCTGGGATTTCTGAACCCAATCAAAAACGCCCCCGATCACGGTACATGATCGGGGGCGTTTTTCTGACTGATGGTTTTAGCAAACCCCAGACAGCAAAAAGCCCGCTCAATGAGCGGGCTTCCTGTGGTACCTGGCGTTCAGCGTTCCAGGTGACCGAATATGGCGCAGCGGACGGGATCATAACTCATCCTCTAAATCATTGAAAGCTTCAGCTTTCTGTCGCTCAGCATACCGCTGATGGACTTGATTATGTACTCATTATTTTAAGTTGGGAATTACGATGCTCAGCGACTCTCTGAATGGCCCGAATAGATTACTTTGGACCAGCTTGACGTTCGCGAGCACCTGATACGTCTTGGTAACGTCAAAACCTCGGAGCCGGAACCCAGTCGCTATGTAGTGGTCGACTGATCCCAGCCAGATGTAGCATTGCCCATTACCGTTGCTGCGGCTCTACGTAAAGCAGTTGACTAAAGCCAGAAATCGGCCAATTGCGGACATTCCGTGCTAATCACTGTAGGTCAATGATCATGCGTTCGGTTTCAATCGAATGCCTCGCAATCGTAGCCTGCCGTCTCAGAGTTCAAACTTCCGGCTCTCGCCAACCCTGCAAAGCGTGCCAAGGCGTTCAAGCTGACCAAAGCTGCCATTAGTGACCGACTGCTTTCGAGCTCTGAATAGTTACTCGTTAGGACATATGTAAGCACTGCGTTTTTTCCCCCGCCCCACGAACAAGCACCCGAGCAGCGTCGGCACATCCAAGCACTACAGACACCACCCACACACTGCGCACCACATCAATGCGTAACACCTGCTATCGCACGCAATTAGCGCACCTCTCCCGACTTCCCATCCTCTCCTACGCCCCTATTCGCGCAAGCTACCTCCTGGCACGCTTCATGCTCTTGTATTAATATTCAAGTTACTTGAATAACAATTTGAGGAATTCAAGGGGAATACCAATGACGCGTTTCACTCTAAAAGCACTCTCGCTGTCGCTCGTCACGCTGTGCAGTATTTCTCTAGCGCACGCAGACGATTTGCTGCAGCGCATCAAGCAGAAAAACGAGATAGTCGTTGCCACCGAGGCGCGTTTCGCGCCGTTCGAGTCGGTAGAAAATGGCAAGATTGTCGGCTATGGCGCAGACCTGATGCATTACGTACTGGATGCTGACTTGCCCGGCGTTAAGGTGCGCCAGCTCGATCTACCGTTCCAGGGGATTTTGCCAGGCTTGGATACCCGTAAATTCGACTTCGTCGTGACATCAGTGACAGTCAATAAAGCGCGTTTTGAGCAATTCGCCTTTACCGTCCCCATTGCCGAGTCCACCGTTGCATTGCTCAAGCGCGCCGACGATAACAATATCAAGGCATTGACCGACTTGAACGGTCGGGTGATTGGCTCTCAGGCAGGTTCCGGCCAGCTGGCAGTGCTACAAGCACTGGACACCAAGCTCAAAGCTGAAGGCCAACCGGGCCTCAAGCGGATCAAAGAGTATGTGAGCTTCGATGAAGCTTATGCGGATCTGGCCAATGGTCGTCTCGATGGCGTGGCACAGTCGCTTTCCAACCTAGGCCCATTGATGAAAGCTCGTCCGGGGCTTTTCACAACGCTGCCGGAGATGGTGGGTCCAGTGACGTATTTCGGCTGGGTCGGTCGCAAGGATGCTGACAGCGCAAGCCTGGTGAAGCTATTTAGCGAGGGCATTGCCCGTGCAGGAAAAGATGGCACCTTAAAGACGCTGCAAGATAAGTGGTTTGGTTTCACCATGGACTTGCCTGCTGATGCCATGCCAGTACCGAGCATCTGAGCCGCTGATGATGAATGATTTCAGCAGCCGTCTCGCGCTCTATTGGCCTGCCTTGATCGACGGTGCAACAACCACATTGTGGTTGTGCGCCATCGGCATGCTGCTGGGTTTCATTCTCGGCGTAGTAATTCATCTGATTGCCAATGGTCGCAGCCCTGCCGGCAGAGCATTCACCCGGGTGTATGTCAGTTTCTTTCGTGGCACGCCCATGCTGGCGCAGCTGCTGCTTCTGTTCTATCTCCCATCAGCCCTGGGCCTGGATGTGCCACCCATGGTGGCTGCTGCTGTAGCCCTAGCGCTGAACACGGCGGCTTATCAGTCGCAGATTCTGAGCAGCGGTTTCGCCGCAATCCCCAAGGGCCAGATGGAAGCGGCGGCCGTGTTTGCCATCGGCAAATACAACACGCTTTTTCATATCCAACTGCCACAAGTGTTGCGCCTCACCTCACCCGCGCTGATCTCCGAGTTGATCGATGTGATCAAGGTTTCAGCCGTGGTTTCGGTCATTTCCATCACTGATTTGATGCGCGTCAGCCAGCAGCTGGTTTCGCAGACTTACCGCCCGCTTGAGGTGTATCTGGTGGCGGGCTTGTTTTATCTCGTGCTGACAAGCCTGTTGAGCGTGCTCGGCAGCCTGCTGGAACGTCGCTGGAAGGAGCTCAAGTGATGCAAGAATTATTGAGTTATCTCCCGGATTTCGCCAATGCACTGCTTGTCACGCTGGGTATTAGCCTGACTGCCGCTGCCATGGGCTTACTGCTGGGATTCGGGATCAACGCCTTGCGCATGGCGGCCCCAGGATTTGTAGCGATCTATCGCGTTTACGTGTGGCTTATTCGCGGAACACCTTTTCTCGCCCAACTCGCGATTATTTATTTCGGGCTGCCAGTCATCGGTCTACGGCTGGAAGCCGTCGAGGCAAGCATCCTCTCGCTGGCCTTATACAGCGCTGCTTATTTTGCTGAGCTGTTCCGCTCTGCCTGGGCCAGTGTGCCCAACGGTCAAGTAGAAGCAGCGCGGGTGCATGGCATTTCGCGCAGCCGGGTGTTCTGGCACATACAAGCGCCGCAAGCGCTGGCATTCGCCCTCCCGCTATTGGGCAATCAGGTGATCCTGACCATCAAGGAAAGCGCCGTCACCTCGATTATTACCGTGCCAGAACTGACCATGACTGCCGGACGCATCGTATCCACCACCTTTCCTACGTATTGCCGTATGCCCTGCTGGTGTTGAGCTACTGGCTGCTGACCTCGTCGGTCGCAGCTGTAGCCAGCGCACTGGGGCGGCGCATGACACGCCATCTACGAGGCTGAACAGATGAATACCCTTCCGCTTCTCAACTTGCGTGGCGTTGGCAAATCCTATGGCTCGCACCGTGTGCTCAGTGAGTTTGACCTGAGCGTACAAGCCGGTGAAATCGTGTCTTTGATCGGGCCTTCAGGATCAGGAAAAACCACCGCCCTGCGCTGTATGAATTTCCTTGAGCGCTATGACGAGGGAGAGATATGGATCGATGGTCAACTGCTGGGCTATAGCGGACCGGGCAGACGTGAAGCCGACCGCGACAGCGAAGCCAAGATCGATGAGGTGCGCAACCCGCTGTCCATGGTGTTCCAGCAATTCAATCTGTGGCCGCACATGACCGTGCGCGACAACGTCATGGCGCCTTTGGTACTCGGCAAGAAAATCGCCAAGGCCGAGGCGCGCAACCTGGCTGATCAGGCACTGGCACGGGTCGGCCTGAGCGCCAAGGCGGATGCGTACCCCGCTCGCCTCTCCGGCGGACAGCAGCAACGCGTCGGCATTGCCCGGGCACTGGCAGTAAAACCGCGGTTGATGCTGCTCGACGAACCGACCTCGGCGCTGGACCCGGAATTGGTCGAGGAAGTACTGCAGGTCATTCGCAGCCTTGCGAACGATGGCATGACCATGGTGATGGTGACCCATGAAATGAGCTTCGCTGCACAGATATCCAGTCAGGTAGTGTTTATGGAAGCAGGAAAAATTATTGAAACCGGTACTCCGCAGGCACTGTTTCAGGCACCAAAGACGGAACGCTTACAGCAGTTTCTCAGCCCCTGGTTTAACCGCAGCCTCACTCCACGCGTGCAGGTGACCCCATGATTGCCGATCAAGTGATGCAGGCCGTTTCATCGGAACGACTGCAGCGTTTGTTGGAGACCCTGGCAACCTTCGGGCCCGGCATCGATGGCGGAATGAACCGTCAGGCGTTGTCCGAAGAAGACTTCCTGGCCCGCGCCTGGCTGATTGAAGAAGCCCGAAAACTGGACTGCAAAGTGTGGACCGACGCCAGCGCCAACCTGTTCATACGCCGCGAAGGCCGTGAGGACTTAACGCCAGTGATGACCGGGAGCCACGTCGACACCCAACCCACAGGCGGGAAGCTTGACGGCTGTTACGGGGTGATGGCCGGGCTTGAATGTCTGTATGCGTTGGCAGAACTCAACGTCAGCACCCGTCGCCCGATCGAAGTGGTGGTCTGGACTAACGAAGAAGGCAGCCGCTTCAGTCCAGGAGCGATGGGCTCCAGCGCCTACGTAGACCCGGCGCGACTGGAGACTTATCGAAACAACCTTGACGCTGCGGGTATATCGGTAGGAGAGGCACTGGACGCTCACGCCCTGCGCTTTGCCGAACTGCCACAGCGCGAAAAAAATCGCCACACACGCCTTTGTCGAGTTGCACATTGAGCAAGGCCCGATATTGGAGCAAGCCAATGTCCCGCTGGGAGTGGTTTCGGGTATTCAGGGCGTGCGCTGGTATCAAGTGCGCTGCAAGGGTGCTTCGGCACACGCAGGAACCACGCCGACGCACATGCGGCGCGATGCGTTGTTGCTCGCCATGGAATCCCTCGGCCGCATCGACGCGCTGGCCGAACAACTTGCCGGTGACGACAAGCGCCTGACATTCGGACGCTGGAACGTCTCGCCCAATGCAATCAACACGATTGCCGGTGAAGCAACCTTCAGCATCGACTTCCGCCACGCCGATCCGGCTGTACTCGAAGCCTTCGATAATGCCCTCAGTGCCTGCCTGCCTGCCGACGCCGAACTGACCAGCCTGTTCAGCCACAGCCCGACCGCGTTCGATCATCAGGTCATCAATGTGTTGGAGAACGCCTGCGACGCCACAGGACTGACTTGGCAATCGATACGTTCTGGCGCCTTCCACGACGCCATGTATCTGGCCGGGCACTGTCCGACAGCAATGCTTTTTGTACCCAGCCGGGACGGCATAAGCCACAACCCGAAGGAATTCACAGATCCCGCGCAATTGAAAGCAGGCGCCCAGGCATTGGCCTGGAGCCTGGTTGCACTTGCAGAACAACCCTGAACCCATAGGAACTCATATGACCAATATTACCCATAGCCACGACTATCCGGCCTGCTGCCAGCCCGACAATGGCTCCTCGCTGGGCATCAACGCCACGTTGAAAGAACCGATCTCGGCCGATGGCACTCCAGTCCTGGGCGAAAGTTACACAGTGCCTGCCCGTTGTGGCCGCGCCGTCCGCCTGAAAGCTGGCCAGGTCATCAAAATCGTCAACACTCACGGCACCCAGGTATGTGACACCTGGTTGTTCAACAGCGAAGACATGAGCGAATTCCTATCGATGGAACATGCTCGCGCGCATTGCAACAGCATCATTCCCAAGACTGGCGACGCGCTGTTCAGTAACCGCCGCCGCACGATCGGTACCTTGTTGACCGACACCTCACCCGGCATTCACGACACCTTGATGGCTGCGTGTGACCTGCACCGCTACACCAACCTGGGAGTCGAGGGTTATCACGACAGCTGCGCGGATAACATGCGTCTGGCCTTGCAGGCTATTGGTCTGCGCTCCCATGAAGTTCCGCAGCCTTTCAATCTGTGGATGAACATTCCGGTCAAGCCTGATTACACTGTTGAATGGCTGCCGCCGGTATCCACAGCCGGGGACTACGTTGAAATCCGTGCAGACATGGACGTTATCGTGGTGATGTCAGCCTGCCCTCAGGACATTGTGCCTATCAATGACCTTAACCCGGTGGAAGTTACCTTCTCGGTTCACGGCTGATCTTCAGTACCCCAGTAGACGACAGGCTCCCGTAACCCTAGGATGCCTGTCGCTCACTTCGTACAAACTTTTCGAGGGATGCATGTCCACACCCAGCAAAACGCCAGTAGCCAAATCCCAGCATTCCGATGCCCTGCCGAGTTTGAGCGTTCGCCTTCGCCATGCGCGTAAGGTGGCAGGCTTAACTCTCAAGCAAGTTGCCCAGGCTGCCAACTGCTCCGAAAGCCTGATTTCCAAGCTGGAAAACGACGCCGCATCGCCTTCACTGGCCATGCTGCACCGCCTGGCACTCGCGCTAGGCAGCAACGTGTCCGAGCTGACATCCGAAGACTGGGAGTCTGAAGAGCCCGTGCTGCGCGCCGGCGGTCGACAAGTGAGTCGTTTCGCACAAGGCACCGCCAAGGGCTATATCGATCTGGAACGCATCACCCATCTGCAAAAAGGCGGGCTGCTGCAAGGCGATATTCATATCGTTTCCCCTGGCATGGTCAGCGACATGATCGAGCATGCTGGTGAAGAGATGGGTTACGTGATCGAGGGAAGCCTCGACCTGACTCTCGGCGAGACCACCTACACGCTGAATGCTGGCGACTCCTTTCACTTCCCCAGCAACGTACCCCATGGCTATCGCAACTCGACCAAGAGTGTCGTTCGCATACTTTGGATCAACACGCCCGCTACCTTCTAACAAACTGCTTTCGGTACTTGGCAACGTCCGCCTCGTCGACACCGCCGCTGACAGCAGCGCCCACCACCCCGCAACATGCGCCGCTCTGATTTGAAATGCATATCTGCAGAGAAAATCGGGAGCGCAGCCTTTTTGGCAAAGTAGTGTCAGCACGCCGCCTCGCAACGCCGTTGGCTCATACAGGTGTTGCATTTGCGGTGCTGTAGGCGATGTCAGGATCGGTGACAAATCATCCGGCCACAACGCCCTCAACGCGCCTTTAACGTCAGAACCAACAATATTCATCAAGCACCTTGAATAAATATCCTGCCACCGTCTTCTATTAGTGCAGCCTACGCCCAGACGCCTCAATCCGGCGCAATTCAGGTTGGCGAAAGACCTTGGTTTTGTGGTGCTACAGGGCAATAGATCGTGCCTCCGAATCAGGCATGAACATTGCTTTCACATTATTCAAGTAACTTGAATTAAATGTAAGCCACTATAATCAGGGGACCGTATGACCCAATCCAGCGTCACGACTCGCTTCACTTTGCTCGCTCGCATTGCAGCGATAACCACCCTCTCCTTCTCGTGTGCCTACGCGGGGACAGTGGCTGCGGATCCGTTGAAAGTTGCCATTGTGCTAGCCGGCAACATCACCGACCGTTCCTTCAACCAGTCCGGTTATGAGGGTGTAATTCAGGCACGCGACGCACTGAAGATAGATGTGGCCTACAGCGAAAAGGTCCCGCAACCAGACCAGGCTCAAGCCTTGGCAGACTACGCCCGACGCGGCTATGACGTGGTGATTGGTTATGGGGGCGAGTTTCAGGATTCAGTGGACCGGGTTGCCAAACGCAACAGCAAGACCCAGTTCCTGGTGGTAAACGGCACCAAAAGCGGCGGCAATGTCTCGACGCTGGCGTTCGATATGAAGGACATGGGTTATGTCATTGGCTACATCGGCGGCAAAACGTCGTTGAGCGGAGTGGGTGGTTTTGTCGGTGCGCAAAAAATCAAAGCGTACTCCGACCTCAACGACGGTTTCGTCGAAGGCTTCAAGGCCGCCCGACCACAGGGCCAGGTCCTGAGTGCATGGACCAACGACTGGGATGACCTGGCCAAAGGCAAAGAAGCGGCCTTGAATCTAATTGGGCAGAAAGCCGATGTGGTGTTCCCAACCATGGATAACGCTGTACTTGGCAGTCTGCAAGCAGTCCGTCAGGAGAACAAACAGGGGTTCGGAATTTACTACGATGCGTTGAGTGACTGGCCGGATAACCTGCTGCAATCAGCCGTGCTAGATATGCGCGGTGCGCTGCTGACGGTGCTTACTCAGGCGCAAAGCTCGTCGCTGGGCGGCAAGTCTTATGTGTACGGCTTTGAAACGCCCAAAGCCTTCCGCCTCGGTAGCTACGGCAAAGCAGTATCCGAGCAGACCAGGACCGATGCCGCGGCATTGATCGAGACCATCAAGCAGCGCAATGCCAGCCAGCCAGCAGTCGCGGCGGCGGTAAAACCCTGATGAGCTATTTACAACTGGAGGGAATCGGCAAGCGATTCGGCGACTTCACGGCCCTGAAGGACGTCACTCTGGGAGTAAGCAAAGGCAGTATCCATGCGCTGTTGGGTGAGAATGGTGCGGGTAAAACCACACTGATGAACATCCTCTACGGCTTTTACCAACCGGACTCCGGTGTGGTTCGCCTTGATGGTAGGGAGCTGTCAATCGACTCGCCCCGTCAGGCCCTGTCCGATGGTATTGGCATGATCCACCAGCATTTCATGCTGGTGGATAACCTGAGCGTTCTGGAGAACGTCGTCCTCGGCCTGCCGGGCGGCCTGCGGCTGAAACTCACTGATCACCGTCGCAAGCTGATAGAACTGAGCGCTCAGGTCGGCCTGAATGTCGATCCTGATCGCCTGATCTGGCAACTTCCGATAGGCATGCGTCAGCGGGTGGAAATCCTCAAGGCGCTGTATCGGGACGTGGAAGTGCTGATTCTGGATGAACCCACCAGCGTTCTGGCCCCTACCGAGATCGACGCATTTCTACAAATTCTGGATAACCTGCGCTCGATGGGCAAAACCATGTTGTTCATCACGCACAAGCTCGATGAGGTGTTTCGGGTTTGTGATCGGGTGACGGTACTGCGCCGGGGCAATGTCGTCGGACACGCTCAGGTCAGTGAAAGCACGCCACAGGAAATTTCCCGGTTGATGGTCGGCCGTGAATTGGCCCAGCCCGTTGAGCTTCCCATGGTTGTACAGGGCCCGGTTGTGCTCAAGGTACGAGCTTTGTCGGCCAATAATGATCGCGGCATTCAGGCGTTGAATTCTGTCAGCTTCGAGATTCGAGCGGGGGAAGTGCTGGGTATTGTCGGCGTTGACGGCAACGGCCAGGCGGAGCTTGCGGATACGATCGCCGGAATGCGCCATGCGCAATCCGGGGAAGTCTACATGCGCGGCCAGTCGATGCTTGGCCACGATGTCGCCAGCCGCCGTAAACGGTTCAGGGTCGGCTATGTTCCCGAAGATCGCCACAGCACCGGGCTGGTACTGGATTTCACGCTGTGGGAAAACGCCATGCTGCGCGATCACCGACGCTCACCGTTTTCGCGTTTCGCCCTGCTCAAAACAAAACGCGCGCGGGAGATCACCAAAGACTGGTGCTCCCGATACGACGTGCGCATGCACTCGGTTGACCAGCAAGTACGGTTCCTCTCAGGAGGCAACCAGCAAAAGCTGATTTTTGCCCGGGAAGTCGAATGCGACCCTGATCTGCTAATCGTCATGCAGCCGTGCAAAGGCTTGGATGTCGGTGCTATCGAAGCCGTGCAAGGGGTCGTGCGCGAACAGCGGCAAGCGGGCAAAGCGGTGCTTTACATATCGACGGAGCTGGAAGAAGTCATGGCGATTTCTGATCGTATTGGCGTGATGTGCGCAGGTCATCTGACGGGTGTACTGAATCGCGCCGACGCCACAGCGGACCTGATTGGTTCACTGATGACCAGCACGGCTTCACAAGAGGTTTTGTCATGAATGAAGTCTGGCGCTGGCTGCATCGCCTGCGAATGGTCTGGGCGGTGCTTGCAGCCTTTGCCCTGGGTTCGCTGCTCATCGTAGCGGCTGGCAAAAATCCCATGGCTGCTTATCAAGCGTTGTTTAAAGGAGCCTTTTTCGACTATCACGGCCTGGCCGATACCCTGGTCAAAATGTGCCCGATGCTGCTCGCCGGGCTTGCGGTGATCATTCCCATGCGTTGCGGGCTGCTCAATGTCGGTGCCGAGGGGCAGATCTATATCGGTGGACTGGCAGCGGCAGCCGTCGCGCTGTATCTGCCGCAGATGCCTGCGATGCTGCATGTGCTGCTGTGCCTGCTGGCAGGCATGCTGGGCGGTGGCCTGTGGGGCTCGATTCCAGGGTATCTAAGGGCAAAACGCGGCATCAATGAAGTCATCGTGACGCTGCTGATGAACTACGTGGCGATCAATATCGTCAGCTATTTCGCAGGCGGTCCAATGATGCAGGAAGGCGCGCCTACCCTTACTCAGCAGAAATCAGCGAAGACTTATGGCTGCCTCTGCTGCTGTCGGACACTGACACTCACATCGGTGTGCTGATTGCGGCGCTCTTGAGCTTGATGACCTTTGTCGTCTTCAAATACACCACCATCGGCTTTTCAATGACGGCGGTAGGCAAAAGCCCGCAAGCCGCGCGCTACGCTGGTATGTCCGTGAACCGCAACCTGATCGGCAGCATGATCGCAGGTGGCGCCATCGCTGGCTTGGCGGGGGCGATAGAAGTACTCGGGGTCAAATACCGGTTGTATCACCTGTTCAGCCCCGGCTATGGCTACGACGGCATCGTGGTTGCCTTTATGGCCAGCCTGAATCCTTTGCTGGCGACATTTTCGGCGTTTTTCCTGGCAGGCCTGAGCACTGGCGCGCAGTACATGCAACGCGCCATCGGCCTAGATGTGACAGCGATAGAAGCATTGCGCGGGCTGATCGTGATCTTTGTCGCCGCCGGGCTGATCTGGAAATTAAACCTGCAAAAGCGGAATAACCCGTTGGCGAAAACGGCCAGCATCCCGAACCAGCAAAACACAGCGGAGGGTTTGACCGATGGACGCTAGTTATCTGGATATTCTTGCCACCGGACTGCGCCTCGCCGTCCCGCTAATTTTCGCGGCATTGGGCGGCATCTGGTGTGAACGTGCCGGGGTGTTCAACCTGGCGCTGGAGGGCAGCGTCCTGGGCGGCGCGTTCGGTGCGGCTCTAGGTGCGTTTTTCCTGCAAAGCGTGTGGGGAGGTTTGCTGGGTGGATTACTTGCGGCGGGACTGGTCGGACTGCTATTGGCAACCATGACGGTGCGCCTGGCAATCAACCAAATGGTTGCGGGTATCGCCATCAACATGCTGGTCATTGGCATGACCTCTTTCTTCGCACGCATGGCGTTCAGCGAGCAAGCTGCTTCAGCATTGTTGCCGGGCTTCACGACATTGCCTGTTCCGGGGCTGGCGTCGATCCCGGTGATCGGCGATATTCTGTTCCAGCAGAATTTACTTGTCTATCTGCTATACGGCCTGGTGCCACTTGCCTGGTGGCTTCTATTCCGCACTTCGTGGGGCCTGAACCTGCGCGCCACCGGTGAGTATCCAAGAGCCGCCGATAGCGCCGGATTGAACGTATTCCGGATTCGTTTTTTAAGCGTTGTGGGCTCTTGTGTGATCGCCGGACTGGGTGGCTGCTATTTGGTGCTGTCACAAGTCTTCATGTTTACCGAGCACATGAGCGCGGGCAAAGGCTTCATTGCCCTGGCGGCATTGATTCTAGGTCGATGGAATCCAGTGGGCGCACTAGCTGCCTGTCTGTTGTTCGGCCTGGCCGATGCACTGCAACTGCGTTTGCAATTTGGTCATCCGGATGTGCCCTATCAGCTGTTCGTGGTGCTGCCTTATGTCGCATCCATTGCCGCACTGGTGATCTTCGCCGGAAAGATCAGGCCTCCGGCCGCCGCAGGTGAATACTTCAAGCGCGGTGGCAAATAGCATTTCGCCTCGACTTTCAGTTTTTAACAGGTACCGACATGAGCAAACCTGCAAGCATGATCAACAACCCTATTCCGTGGCCTGGCGGCGCGCGATGCGCCGTGGCGATCACCTTCGACATGGACGCCGACAGCTTCCTGCACCTGCATCGCCCCGCAGACAGCCATAAGCGGGTCAGCACCATTTCAACCCTGCAATACGGACCGAAAGTCGGCGTACCGCGAATCCTGCAATCCTACCGGGACCTGGGTCTGAAACAGACATTCTTCGTTCCTGCCTGGTGCATTGAGCAATATCCGGCCGCGGTCGAAGCGATGGTCAAGGACGGTCATGAAATCGGACACCATGGCTACATCCATGAGCACGTCAACGAAATCAGCGAAGAGGAAGAGCTGTTCTGGCTGCGTAAATCTATCGATATCATCGAACGCCACACAGGCCAGAAACCCCGAGGTTTCCGCGCCCCGCTATACAACTTCTCGCCCGCTACCACAGACCTGTTGATTGCCGAAGGCTTCAAGTACGACGCCTCGTTGATGGGCGACGATATCCCGTACATCCTGCAAGGCAAAACCGGCCAACTGGTAGAGCTACCGACCCATTGGGCGATGGATGACTGGCCGCCGTACGTGCACATGAGCGACATCGACTACAGCATGCCGATCCGTTCGCCTCAGGAAGCCATCTCCGTTTACAAGGCCGAGTTTGATGCGATGTGGGAGCACGGAGGGCTTCTGGTTGCAGTCTGGCATCCGTTCGTAAGCGGCCGCCTCGCCCGCTGGCATGAGGCGGTGCGCTTCATTGAATACATGCAGGCCAAAGGTGGAGTGTGGTTCGCCACGCTGGAAGAAATCGCCGCGCATGTAAGTCAAGTACATGACCAAGGGTCGGCAAATCTGCGGGTGGAGCGTATGCCGCCGTACGACGGCCCCGTCAAGTTTGACAAATATTAGCCAAAACGCTGATTAGCGGTCGCCATCAGGCGACTGCCTGACCACCACAGGCAATTCCTTAAACCTATAAAAATACACAGTCAACTCACTTACCCACATGTCCATTTCGGCGACGAGTCGTTAACTACAACTGACAGAATTCGCAATTGACTAAAATGCCCGCGCGTCGAATTCACAGCAGCGCACTTCAACGTCGAGTATTAGAGGGTTACCTAGACAAAGCTGCTATTACGCCCAGCGATTTAACAAGTGGCCATTACGGAGCACCACCCCAATCACATTTTCTGGTACGGACGCCATGGCAGATGGGTAACAAAATGGACGCTCCATGCCCAAAATAAAAAGCAAAAAGGCCGTTACGCATAGGCCCGACATGCAGGGTAAGATCAAGAGCCAAAACCTGCTAACAATCCCAGAACCAGATGATGCCGAATGTCGGCAGATTGCTGCAGAACGCGTCACTTATACCTTGAGGAGCGCTATCGATGGCGAAACTCCACGCGTCCCTCCACCCTGTCGCAGGGCGTTCGGTTGATGAACATCGGCCATTGAAAACCGTTGGTTTTTTGGTCATACCAAATTTCACCACTATCGGCTTCGCTTCCGCTGTGGAAACCTTGCGCATAGCCAATATGGCGGCGCGTCAAACGATGTTCCGCACGGTTATCATCGCTGCCAACATGGAGCCGGTCATGGCCAGCAACGGCATGCGCCTGCTGCCCGACTACACCATCACCGATGCACCAAAGCTGGATATGCTGTTCGTTGTCGGATCAAACCCTATCGTCTCTAATCACAGCAGCCTACCGCTACTCAACTGGCTCCGTAAGCTGGCGCATGATCAAGTGCCCCTAGGCGGGATTTGCACTGGAAGCCACTTATTGGCGCGCGCAAACTTACTTAAGGGTTATCGCTGCACTATTCACTGGGAAGACATCGAAGCTTTGAAGGAGCGTTTCCCGGGCATCATTATTTCCAATCAGTTGTTTGAGCTTGATCGCGATCGCTACACGTGCTCAGGCGGCGTGGCCTCTATGGACATGACACTGCAGTTGATAGCGCGCGAACCCGGTGGTCGCGAAATTGCAGCCCATGCAGCCGAGTTGCTACTGTGTGATCGGGTCCGGGGCGCGCAGGAACAGCAGCGTGTGCCATTACGACAGAAACTGGGCACCTCTCAACCTAAGCTCAGCCAGATGGTGGCAATCATGGAGGCCAATCTTGAGGAGCCGTTGGGCCTTGAGGAGCTCGCGCGATTGAACGAAGTGTCGGTACGGCACCTAGAGCGGTTGTTTCACAAGCACCTACAACGCACGCCGAGTCAGTATTACCTGGAACTGCGCCTGTCGCGAGCGAGACAATTGCTACTGCGCAGCGAGTCGCAAGTTCGTGATATCGCCCTCGCTTGCGGCTTTATCTCCCCTGCGCACTTCTCCAAATGCTACAGCCGTTTCTTCGGGATATCACCCCTCGGCGAACGCAAGCAAGTGGCTGCGATGCATTAATTTATAGGGCGTATCCTCATCGCAATGGCGACCGCGAGGACTCCACTGAACAGGCTATGCCCCTATATATTGGGTTGTGACGTTCGGGTCAGTCTTGCAAAGCTTTATGCGCAGTCTCGCGGCTCGCCAGCATGGCAATTAACGCTACAGCGGCGGCCGCCAGCAGATACCAGGCTGGTGCCATTTTATTACCGGTCAGCTGAATCAGCCAAGTCGCAATAAATGGCGCCGTACCGCCGAACACCGCATTGGCGATATTGAAGCTGAAGGCAAAACCACTGAAGCGCACGCGGGTCGGGAATATCTCGGCGAGGAAGCACGGCAAGGTGCCGTCGTTCATCGCCAGGATCGCGCCGAAGGCTATCTGGATCATCAGGATGACGATCAGCGGCTGGTTGTTCAACATGCCGAACAGCGGCCATGTAAGCGCCAGAAACAGCACCGATGCGGTCAGCAACATGGCCTTGCGTCCGAACAGATCCGACAGCTTGCCCATCAGGAAAATCAGCCCGATGTAGGTCGCCAACGACACAGTCGACGCCATGAACGAATCGCTCTCGCTCATGCCCATCTCGGTAGACAGGTAGGTCGGCATATAACTGAGCAACAGGTAGAACGCTACCGCATTCAAGCATGTCACACCGATGCCGATAATCACGCTACGCCGGTGTAAGGTCAAAAGTTCGCGAACCGGAGCGTGGGTCGCGCATTCCTTGGCCTCGAGGCGTTTTTCCATCTCTAGAAATTTGGGTGTGTCTTGCAAACTCATACGGATGTAACGCCCGACTAGACCGAACGGCGCCGCCAGCAGGAAGGGCAAACGCCAGCCCCAACTGTGCAGATCCTCAACGCTCATCCACGAATGCAAACCGGCCACGAACACTGCGCCGAACAACAAGCCGGCAGCAGTACTCGCCGGCACGATGCTGGTATACAAACCGCGTTTACCCTCAGGGGCATACTCGGCCAGAAAGGCTGATGCCCCAGCGTACTCTCCGGAAGCGGAAAAGCCCTGAAACAAGCGGATTAGTAACAACAGAGCGGGTGCCCACAGACCAATATGGTTGTAAGTCGGCAGGATACCGATGCAGAAGGTCGAGATTGACATGATCAGAATCGACCAGGACAACGCGCTGCGCCGCCCGTACTTGTCTCCGAAGTGACCCCAGACTAGCCCTCCCAGCGGGCGAACGAAAAAACGACAGCGCAAACACCGCGAAGGTTGCCAGCAGCCCGGTCGCCTTGTCGGTCTGCGGAAAAAACGTCAGTGCAATCACGGTTGCCAAATAGCCGTAGGCCGCGTAGTCGAACCATTCGACGAAGTTGCCCATGAAGCTGGCACTGGCCGCGCGCCGCAGTGCCTTGCGCTCGGAAATCCGTTCAAGCTGCTGTTCCAGGATCGGCGTCAGACTTGCGTTTTGGGTGCTCATTGCGCACCTCCGGGGGTAGAGGTGCTGTTATCGGAATGAAGAGGCAACGCTGTATCGCTACCAGAAGCGGTATGGAAATTGAACTGCTTCGAGCCCGTGGCCGGAATCGTGACGTAGTACATGACAAATACCCTCTATTGTTTTACTTGGCAGGGTTAAGGGTCAGTAAATGATGCGCGATATTATCGTGCACGCGTTGGTTTTTCCGGTTTAACTCAGCCGCCGGGACGGTATTTCCTATACTTTTACTATTAACAAAAGAAAACGCCGCACAGGTTCACTGTGCGGCGCCTAATCTCACTTCTTGATGATGTTATGTTCCGGGCCATACGGGAATTTGGTGATGTTTTCCCCGCCCTGCTCGTTGACGATCAATATGTCATGTTCGCGGTAACCGCCCGCGCCCGGAAGGCCTTCAGGCAGCATGATCATCGGTTCAATGGAAACCACCATCCCCGGCTCCAGTACCGTGTCAATGTCTTCGCGCAGTTCCAACCCAGCTTCGCGGCCGTAGTAATGGCTCAGTGTACCGAAGGAGTGGCCGTAGCCGAAGGTGCGGTATTGCAGCAGATCGTGCTCAAGGAAAATCTCGTTGAGTTGCAGAGCGATATCGCAGCAGCGCATGCCCGGCTTGATTAGTTTCAGGCCGGCCTCGTGCACTTTAACGTTCACTTCCCACAAACGGAGATGCTCGTCGGAGCAATGGTCCAGGAACATTGTGCGTTCCAGCGCAGTGTAATAACCAGCGATCATCGGGAAGCAATTGAGGCTCAGGATGTCGCCCTTGTTAACCTTGCGCGAGGTCACCGGGTTATGAGCACCGTCGGTGTTGATGCCAGACTGGAACCAGGTCCAAGTGTCCATCAGTTCGGAGTCCGGGAAGGTGCGGGCAATTTCGCGCACCATCGCCTGGGTAGCGTGCAAGGCGACTTCATACTCCGGCACCTGATCACGCAAGGCTTCCACGACTGCTGCGCCACCGATGTCTGCCACGCGGGCACCATGACGGATGATTTCATGCTCTTCGGCGGATTTGATCATGCGCATACGCATGCAAGGTGCACCGATATCCACCAGTTCGGCCTGCGGGTAACGACTGGCAAGTTTGTCGCGATTGAGCAGGTTCAGATGGTCAAATTCGATGCCAATGCGTCCAGCTTTCGGCAAAGCTTGCTGAATCGCGACGAAATAATTATCGCGCTGCCAGTCTGTGTAAATGATGTTCTCAGTGCCCACGGTGCGGCGCCAAGGCTGACCGCCATCGATGTTGGCGCTGATGGTAACGGCACTGTCTTGGGTAACGACCAGCGCGTACGGGCGACCGAAAGAGCAAAACAGGAAATCGCTGTAGTAGTTGATGTTGTGATAGGACGTGAATACTGCCGCATCAATATTGTTTTGCGCTAGATACGCTCGCAATTTGGCCTGTCGATTGGCGTACTCCTGAACCGAAAACGTCGATTTTACTTTTTCGCCGTTCTTGATCTGGATCGTTTTAGGCATTTGCATGTCATTTATCCTTGTCGTTGATTGAGCGACATAAGACGCCACTCTGGCTGGCCGCTGAACATCATTCGAACAGATGCGAACTAGGATTTTTTGTGCGAATCCGACCTGTAATTGGCCAGACCCGCTATTTTCGAAGGCGAACTCAGGCCTAATCAAAAAAAAGTGCTCCACAGCGCGACGTTTTGGATGGCATACGTCCATCAACACTCAGCACGTCGCGCGTGAGGCTGCGACGGACAGGTTGTGCGGGCTATTCGACGCCAGGGGACGCCAGTCAAATCTCAGGCAACTACGTCATCATCTCGATACGTCGAGCTAGCTTGGAAAAGGCAGAATGTCTGGAGGTCGGTAATTGAACGTCGCCGATTTGTGACGTCAGCTTGGCTGATTTCGCGTGCGCCTTGATTAGTGAATTGCAACATCATCAGCCGCACTGACGCCAGATATAGATAGCACTACTTCCAGCAGACAGGCCTATCGGAGTTATGCGCGCCCAGCTGCCCACCATCATGACTTTGCCTTGTGGAGTAACATCAGACTACAGATTATTACGTAGGCGCCTGGAGCGGACAGGATCAAACATTAGCAGGCCGCCTGACCGCTAGCCTGTAGGGGTCTGCCAAGTGCAGCGTATTTGCGCTGTTATCGGTGATCAGAGCGAAAAAGCGCTTGAGTTCCGAGTAGCCCAACACATCTCAGATGTGCAGACCGGCTTCCAGAATGGGCGATGGATGCGATTCATTAGCGGATATCATGATATTAACGATAACATCCTTGCCGAGGCAGATCTTCATGCTAGCCCGATCAATCTCAGGATAAGGGTATGGCCACGGTGGTAGAGAGATTACCGAAACAAGCTTGGCGATGGATAATTTCGGTCTAGAAGTAAATAACATTGATATGCGAACGGTTGAGCACTTTCGAATCGGCCACACAAAACACCCAGGGCTCTGTCTCTTAAATCTACATCGATAAGCCACTTCATAACGGTTATCTGGAATTAAGTTCGGACCTGAGGGATCGTACCACTTGCGCCTAGTTTAACTGCCAGATTCTTTTCAACTTCTAACATCATGTATCCCCCATACTCTTGTGCTAGAAATTCGCACATGAGCCCTTGAACAGCTTGGCGGCCAATACATGTTAGGCGTCCACGGTCGACACAGAATGGCGCGGTGACAAACTTGATGTCTTTGTAAATACCGAGGTGCTGGGAGTATCCTATTTCAGGAAGGCTGCAACGAAAACCATTTAGCGCGCCACTCATTGCCAACAACCAGCCCGCACCGCCGAAGGCCCCCAGATCAACAGGCTCGGTGCTCCAATGGTCCAGCCGCTGCCTGATATCATCGTAATCCGTATCGGAATGTATATTCTCGGCGGTACACAGGATCAACACATTAAATAACTGCGCATGGTCCAGCCGAGTAGTTTCAGTAGCTATGCCGCTGCTTGCGTTAAGCGTGCCCCCTTCTAAACTGAGAATTTGCCATTCACAAAGCTGAAAGCCTGCTACATGATTAGCGGATCGTAGTGGCTGTATAGCATTCGCTAATGAATATAGGTCAAACCCCTCAGTGAGCAAGAACCCAACTTTCACAATATCCAAGTCACCTCCAGGAAATCTAGGCACTTTTCTGCATCCTCGGAACCATGCTCAAACGCGACACCGCACAATATAACATTTAGCAACTAATATTTCTGGAAAGAGATCAGACGATAGCTTGATCACAAAGTAAGACCATTGATGTAAATGCAATTCAATTTACACTGCCACCATTCTGCCGCTCATTCCATGACGTAAGGAACTGAAGTAAGCGAGGGCTGGTAGGAGCCCCAAATATCTGGCTAGGAGGTCCCTGTTCCTCTACGCGACCATCAGCGAGAAAGACGACTTTATCCGATACCTTTGCCGCGAATCCCATCTCATGCGTCACGATGACTAATGTCATACCTTCACTCGCCACGTCCTTAATGACATTGAGCACCTCTCCTACTAATTCGGGGTCTAAAGCTGAGGTAGGCTCGTCAAAGAGCATAATGCTGGGTTCCATCGCCAACGCTCTGGCTATTGCCACCCGTTGCTGTTGACCTCCGGAGAGTTGACTCGGGTAGCTTGAAGCCTTATGAGCGAGACCGACCTTTTCAAGCTGGGCCTCCGCCATCGCATATGCCGCAAGTTTCGGCATTTTTTTTACAAGCCTCAAGGGGGTGGCAATATTATCAAGAACACGCATATGTGGCCATAGATTGAACTGTTGAAAAACCATGCACACCTTGCGAAGCGAACTCTGGATTATGTTTTCGGGCAATTGGTACAAACCTCCAGTAACAGAGCTTCCGTAACCAATAAGGCGGTTATTTACCAGTACCTCACCACCGTCATATTCTTCAAGAAAATTTATACATCTCAGCAACGTTGATTTACCAGATCCAGAACCTCCGATGATGCTAACCACCTCGCCTTTCGCGACGGTGAGTGAAATGCCTTTGAGCACTTCATGTTGACCATAGCTTTTTTGCAAATCACGAATTTCTATAGCGTATGAATTGGACATGCATAACCTCAGCGCTGCAGATAATTTTTAAAATGCCGCTCAGCTCTGGAACCAATGCCAGCTAGTACAATGGCAATAGCCCAATACGTCAACGCCAATATCGTATATGGCTCCAGCATGGAGTAGCTCTGAACAGCAATTGTCATCGCCACGTTAGTTAACTCAGCGACTGTTATAATCGACAAAACAGACGACTCCTTTAGTAGAATTATCGTCTGCCCGACGACTGCTGGTACGCACCGAGCCATCATCTGCGGCCACAGCACAACGCGAAATACCTGGGTACCTGTCAGTCCCAGAATCTCTTGCAGCTTCGAGTTGACCTTGTGGAATTGACTCACGTCCGGCACGAAATATCTCTGCAAAATAGGCTGCACCATACAACCCTAGACCTATCAATCCTACGGTTTCTGCAGTCCATTCAATACCTATGTATGGTCCCCCATAGAAAAACCAAAAATAATTGTAGAAGAAGCGGCGTACCCCGAAAAACATTTAAATACAGCTGGTATAAAAAGGCAAATGGCTTGTTATCAGGCTTGTATAAACTCTGTAACACCAAGCCCAAAACCATCCCCAGCGCAATTCCCCCGATACTCATTTTCAGCGTAACGCAAATCCCAGCTAGGATTGAGCCACCGTACTCGTCAAACAGACCAATGCCGATCAAAGGCACCTCCTACGCAATTTTTAGCCTAGCTTCCAGCCAGTTACCCACCCGTCCAGTCGCCATTGTTAGAGCCAAGTAAAGCAGCCCGGTCACGATAAAGAATTCGATGGGGCGGTAGGTAGTTGAGGCAAGGGTTTGAGCTGTCCTCATAAGCTCATGTACAGCGACAGCAGAAATCAATGAGGAATTTTTAATGATATCGATAGTTTCGTTTACAAGAGCAGGCAACATGGCCTTCAACACTTGAGGTGTTTTAATATAAATCAATGCTTGCCAGCGCGACAGACCAAGATCTCTGGCCGCCTCAGTTTGACCGTATGGCAGAAGCTGGAAACCGGAGCGCAATATTTCACCTTGGAAGGCTCCACTGTTCAAAGTTAATGCGACAATCGCGGCCGCCAGTGGAGGTAAACTTATTCCGATAGAAGGTAGTGCATAAAACACTAGAACAAGCTGTACCAACAAAGGCGTGCCTCGAAAGAAGCTTACATAAACAGCGCAAAACATCCGGAGCCACCTACGCTCACTCATCAGACCAAGACAAACAGCCCAGCCCATCACCAGCCCTAACGCAATAGCGGTCAAAGATACCCATAGTGTGGTAAATAGGCCTGCCAAAAGCTGTGGGCAAATAGTGGGCTGTAGCTGTTAAATCAAACATACCTAATTTTCCCGATTAGCATTACTGCATTCAGTTTATCGGTGCTGGAACAGCATCAGTAGGTAGAGGCATTTCGAAGCCGAACCATTTGCGCTGAAGTTTGGCTAACTCACCGCTTGCGTTCAGCTTTGCAATACCGTCACTAAAGAATTTAACAAGAGAGGCGCTGTCAGCATCTTTACGACCGGCCCACGCATAGTATGTCGGCGGTCCGAAGGGAGGCTGTACAATTTCAAATACATCTCCACGCTCCTTGATTAAAGGCGCGAGATTGGGTAGGGATTGAACGACTGCATCGAACACGACGGGAGGCCAAAGCCGCATAAGCCTCATTATAGTCCATAAATGCCTTGATTTCTTTCACGCCCGAGTTCTTCGTCGGCTGTAGTACAGTCCGCTCATACTCCTTGAGCACGTCGATTTGTGGTGCCCCGGCTTGACTTCCTACTACCATGCCAATCAAATCTTCGGCACTATTTGATCGGGCGTCTCCTTTACGCTTCAATACTGCCACACTAGCAGTGGAGAAAGGCAAGGTAAAAGCAAAACTTTCTGCGCGCGCCTTAGTTATAGTAAGTGACGTGGCTACGAAGTCGAATCTTTTGCTGGATAATCCAGGAAGTATGCCCTGAAATGGAACATCTAATTGTTTAAGTTTAACCCCGGGCAAATCAAGCATAATCGCGTCGAGTAAGTCTTTCCCGTACCCGACAATTTTACCGTCCTCGATCATCTCAAAAAGGCGCATAACGTGCTTCGGTTGCGACGACAATCTCGCCACGCCCCTTGATGTCAGAAAGTAAATCAGCCTTAGCCTCAACAGCTGCAAAGGACACTAAAGTGCCAACTAACAATGGGGTCAGCAGCGAGTACAGTGGTCTCATGACGCGATCCTTTCGATGAGTTACGAGTAGAAGTGGGCGAACCGGTTGGCGTTCACACAGCATGTCCACAACCGAAATCATGAACAAACGGCTATTTTTAACGTCGACTCATTAGGTTTACTAATGTCGGCATGACTCATGCTTGTACCGGTAAAATCCCAACAGCTGGAGCCTCGTCATGTCTCGTGCCCTACCTTCTCTTGAGGGATTGCGCTACTTCGATGCTGCTGCACGGCACTTGAGCTTCACTCGCGCATCAAAAGACCTGTTCCTTACACAAAGCGCTGTAAGCCAGAAGATTCAAGCGCTTGAGCAGGAACTGGGCTATGAGCTTTTTATCGCCTGCCTCGGGGTTTGAGGCTTACGCAACGCGGTGAACGCTTGCACGTCGGAGTCGACCAAGCGTTGAGGCTTTTAGGAATGACTTTGCACCAAATTGGAGATGAAGAGCTAAGTGGCACGCTAAAAGTGCGCGTTATGCCCTCCTTCGCTAGCAAGTGGTTGCTGCCGCGGATGCCATCCTTCAATCAAGCCTACCCTGGCATACAGTTGGAGGTAGAAGCGGATCTGAGTACCCCTAATTTCAATAGCGACGGCGTCGACTTGGCAATCAGCTGCGCTTGGACTGACAATGCCAAACTCTCTCAGCTACACCTATTCGATGACCTCGTTTATCCAGTAGCCAGCGCGGATTTTGTTGCACGAGTAGAAATCAAAGATTATTGGTTGATTTGTGCCAGACAATCTTGTTAACATGACTCTATGCCTCACGCTGCCTACAGCACCAACTGGGACGCTTTTTTTCCCGGCACAGCCGCTACGATATCAATACCCGTGGAGGCTGCTCATTTTCACGGGCAGACCTTGTGTTGCAGGCGGCTTGTGATGGTCAGGGGGTCGCGTTAATGCGGCATTCGCTGTGTGCAAAAGAGATAGCAAACGGTACCTTGGTCAGGCCGTTCCCTGAGGTAATGCAAGATGGCCAAGTATGGCTAGTGCACCCCAGCATTCATGAAGACCGCCCTCGGGTTCAGGCGCTAAAGAAGTGGATCAAGAAGCGAGGTGGAGCAGCATCTGTCGCAGCGGCCGCTTGAACCTGGGCAGCTAGATATCTGTCTCAGCCATAAGCTCTGCTAATAGTACGGAATTAAAAATCGTCATTTGTTCCTATTGGGCGTGAAGGAGATGCTACGCGCTGCCTTCACTAGACAGGAACCTCGGCATGAGCATGCCTAATTACATTACACTTCAAAATGGACCTAAAACACGGTCTACTTTCAGTGTGAAGGAAATGTCCCGACGCCTTCAGCTGTTACGTCAGCATATGACCAGCACCAGTTTGGACGCCATTGTATTGAGTTCAATACACAACATAAACTATTTTGGCGACTTCCTCTTCTGCGAGTTTGGGCGTAGCTACGCATTAGTAGTAACGCCACGATAGCTCCATTTCTTATCACAACCAATATTGATGGAGGCCAAGGTTATCGCCGGCAGCTGGGGAGATAATCTTGTCTATACAGACTGGGAGCGTGATAAACTATTTCGTTGCTCTACGTAAAGCAATCCCATTAAAATCTCGCCGTATAGGCGTAGAGTTCGATCATCTATCCCTCGATAAATTCGCAAGATCGAAGCCGCTCTTGATAATGCGGAACTGGTTGACATCGCGCCTGGCACCAACCGTATTCGTATGTTCAAGTCAATCGAAAGAAATCCAGCTGATTCGTATTGGTGCAGCGGTAGCGGACGTAGGAGGTGCGGCTTGTTTAGACGCGATATCTGAAGGTGTGCCTGAGTACGAGGTAGCCATTGCGGGGACGTCTGCAATGACTAGGGAAATTGCTAGGCGTATGCCTTACTGCGAGTTACGCGACACGTGGACGTGGTTTCAATCCGGTCTGAACACCGATGGTGCACATAATCCCGTTACCAGTCGTCGAGTTAAATCCGGGGATATACTTTCAGTTAACTGTTTTCCGATGATCGCAGGCTATTTTTCTTCATTAGAACGAACGGCTTTTTTGGGTGAGCCAAATGCCCAGCAGCGTCGCATATGGGAAATCAACTGCAAAGTACACCAACGCGGGCAGGAGATAATCAGACCAGGGGTTCGTTGCTGCGATATTGCGGCAGAGCTAAATGAAATCTATCTACAAGCGGATCTGCTCAAATATCGCACATTTGGTTACGGTCACTCAAATGGAGTCCTTTGCCACTATTACGGACGGGAGGCTGGGCTCGAATTGCGCGAAGATATCGAGACGGTGCTAGAACCGGGCATGGTGGTATCGATGACACCAATGGTAATGCTACCGGAAGGTACGCCAGGTGCTGGGGGATATCGAGAGGGCAGCGTGCTCATTGTAAATGACAGGGGTGCGGAAAATATTACGAAATTAGGCTCTGGGCCTGAGCACAATATAATCAATCTTCCCTAGCAATTAACGTCCAGAGCGGTTCAATTGATCAAGAAGTTCCAAACATCAAGAATCTGCATCATTGATTAATGATATCTGCACCTCTGGGTCATGTGGAGGATACCTAATCAGAACCCGAATTTTTGGTTAAGAGACCGAGATTGTGGCTCTGGATTGCGTAAAAACATCGATTGCTACTCGGGTATTGCTTTCTGGTAGCACTCGAAATTAAATGACCTCACCGATTTGGTCGATGGAGGAAACAGCTAGCATGAATCGCTAGTTTGAATATTGATAGTCGGTGAGAGGCCTATCCATTAGGAATGGAGGTCCGTCACGCTATGGCTATTAATGTTTTTAATTCGCATAGCAAAAGCTTCTATCGCCCTATAGATGCCGCATTGCGCTGGTGCAATCTCACTCGCTACGAAGCCCAAATTATGCAGGCGGATTGGTCTCGTCCTGAGAACCTTGCAACCCTCTTTCCCCAATGGCCCAATCTTCACATCGCTGTCGAAAGGATTTTAGACGCCATACGCAATGGAGAACTGCCGTACGGCTGCCTCGGCGTTTCTGTTCCTTTGGGAAGCTACGTAGAGCCCTATCAGCTGACCATACGCCATTCAGACTTACGCCGCTGGATGGAAATTCATTATCCCGACCATAAGCCCAGCTTTTTATTCGAGTCCGGTGAGGATACATCTGCAAAGGTCAGTCTCGGAACGTTTCTTTCAGTGAAAGCAGATCGAGACGAGTTATCGAGAGCGTTGAAAGCGCAACAGCAACACATTCAAGAAATCTTGGGAGAACTCCAGTCGATTGGACTTGAAAGAGATGATCTCAAAGCCTTGGCCAAAACGAATGGTCAACTCAGCGAGCGTAGTGAACTGACCTATCACAATATGATCGGGGCATTGGTCAGCCTTCTTTTGGACCATTCGCCCGCCGGAAAACCTCTTTCGGTATTCACGAATCAAGCAGCCATCGTCGACGCCATTGTCGCCCGTCACAAAGATGTGCCCGGCCTCAGCAAGCGGACGCTGGATGAAAAGTTTGCCGTGGCCAATCGTAGCCTCAAGAAAAACAACTGATCCAGTCAATTGCGTTGCAATGGGCTTGATTGCAGTGCAATGACTCAGCCGCGCTAGTGCGATTCAATCCAAGTCACTTCCCACCACGCGCCAACAGGCGCCAGGAGTGACTAGCATGTCCAACCCATCGGTACCCGCACTCGAAGCACCTCAACCCCAACGCCACATCATGCGACGTGACGAGGTTGAACTAAAAACCGGCTTCAAACGTGCGCATATTTACAACCTGATGAAGGAAGGCAAGTTCCCGCGGGCGAAGCGTATCGGGCTGCGCGCAGTCGGCTGGGACTCTCTGGAAATCGAACACTGGATTGCAGAACGCCTTTCACAACAGGAGTGAGGGTGATGCACGTGGTCTCGGTGGTTTCCACCAAGGGTGGTGTAGGCAAAACTACAGTAGCGGCGAACCTCGGCGGCCTGTTGGCCGATGCTGGTCTCCGTGTTCTGCTCTTGGATCTGGATAGCCAACCCACCCTCTCCAGTTATTATTCATTGAGCCAGAAAGCGCAGGCAGGTGCGTACGAGCTCATTGCACTCAATCTAACAATACCTGAACGAATAATTTCTAGGACTGCAGTCGTCGGTCTCGACCTGATTTTCTCTAATGACGATCAAGGTCGACTGAGCACTTTGTTGCTACATGCCCCTGACGGACGACTACGCCTACACAATTTGCTCAACGATTTGCATCTCAATTATGACCTGCTTTTGATTGATACTCAGGGAGCCCGCGGTGTGCTGTTGGAAATGGCCATCTTGGCCTCCGATCTCGCCCTCTCTCCCATCACGCCGGAAATGCTCGCTGCCCGCGAAATGCGTCGGGGCACCTTAAAACTACTGAGTGAGCTCGAACCGTTTCGTCATCTAGGCATCGACCCGCCGCCGTTGCGGCTCTTACTGAACCAAGTGAACGTCAATCGAGTGGACACCCGGATGATCATCCGAAGCCTGCGCGAGAATTTCGCAGAGGCTACCAATATCTCGGTTCTAGACACCGTAATCCCGGACCGGGTGGCGTACCTCAATGCCGCCTCCCTCGGCTTACCGGCCCACCGAATAGATGCTCGCCCGTCGAGTAAACGCCGACGCTCGCAGTCTGCGCTAGAAGTAATGCAAGCGCTGGCAATCGAATTATTCCCGGAATGGCGCGAAGCGGTCTCATCGGTAATGAGGTGTGCGGAGTCTCGATAAACCAAATCGCCCAATTAGCTTTTTCACCGAATTATTTTTGTTTGATCGACCTTGAAGCCATCAGGGCTTGGTAAGGAGTTTTCTAATGTTGGATCAGTTTCCTATCGTTGTTCAGCCTTCCATTCGACCACACGACGCGGCTTGCGGGGAGTGCTGCACTTTAGTTTTTCGTTTGCAAGGGGGGCGCTCGGCCATGTTGTGGTTCCTCGCAGAACTCTCCCAACATTTCGAAGGTTCAGGGACTGCCGAAATCGTGAAATTCGAGGTCGGTGACCATTTGCGTAGCCGGCGTTAACCGAGGCGGTTCAGATGAAGAAGCTCAGTCAGGAGGAAATTACCGACAAGCTGCACCAGGACCACTTCACTCAAGGTCCTGGACTGGAGCGACTGTCCGATCCCGTCATCGACACTCCCATGCTGGTCACTCTGGAACAGTTACGTCCCTACGAACACAACCCACGCTTCATTCGTAACCCGCTTTATGACGATATCAAGGCGTCGATCCGTGAACGCGGGCTGGATCAACCGCCACCGATAACCCGCCGCCCGGGTGAAACCTCTTTCATCATCCGCAACGGCGGTAATACGCGCTTAGCCATTCTCGGCGAACTGTGGCAGGAAACTCGCGACGAGCGTTTCTTTCGGATCCACTGCCTGTTCCGACCTTGGGGCAATGAAATCACCGCCCTACTCGGCCATTTGGCGGAAAGCGACCTGCACGGTCAACTCACGTTCATCGAACGGGCGCTGGCAGTAGCCAAACTCAAAACCATGCTTGAGTCCGATGGCGCAGATCTATCACAACGGGAGCTGGCTCGACGTCTTGCCGCTGGAGGCTATCCGATTTCGCAGTCGCATATCAGCCGTATGCTGGACACCCTCGAACACTTATTGCCCGCCATTCCACAAACTCTGTATGCCGGATTGGTAAGCCTCAGATAGAGCGCCTGATCGGTCTACGTAGTCAGGCTGAGCGAACCTGGAATCGTTATCCAACCGCTGCCGTTTCATTTGCAGAGTTCTGGCTAGAAACCATGGGCTACTTCGATGGCGATCCTGAATCTTTTGATCTTGAGCAGATCCAGGACGAATTGCTCGAACGCATGAGCCACCTGCTTGGACAGTCCTACCGTATGCTGGCCCTGGAGCTGAGCGATACCCAACGGGTCGTCGCCACGCCTGGGGCTGTCACCACCACGCCTCCAGAAAACAGCCATCGGCCAAGCGTGCATGAAACTGCGGCAGAGTCGCCCTCCTCCGACGCTAATCCCGAATCAACTGATGCCCAGAGCAAGATAGAACCAATTTCAGAAGAACGGCTCACAGCCCCCGAAAAAAATACTTCACCTGCGGTCAGTCATCTATCACGCGTTCAACAGATTCGTGAGCAAATCGATCGCGAGATCTCCACCGAGCCGACGTCTCCAGTCGAAACCTGCCCAATCGACGACCTTTGGATCATCACACCACAGCTGGATACACCTGAACAACTGCGTTTAGCCATTGCTGGACTGGCTCGAGAAATGGCGGCCTATGCCGGAGATGCCGAGAGCATCATTGATCAAAAGCGTGGCTTGGGCTTCGCCCTGAACATTGAGCGACTCGATCTTTCAGCGCCTCGCTCGACGGGCGTTCACCTAATGCTCCTGGCCCTGTTACGGGCTCAAGACGAGGTGAACTGGGAGGATCGCAAGCAAATCCCCTCCGCACTGTTCGGGCAGTTGTTGCTGGGGGTCTATCAACTCCCTCTACCAGATAGACCAGTCACGGACGTGGGCCTGGAGCGACTGCCTGACAGTATGCTAATCAAACTGTTTCGCCTGATCCGCTTGGCCCGGCGCCTAATCGACTTAACACTCATCTTTGAAGACAAAAACTCACCGGAGGAGCTGAGATGAATTTGTCCTTCAATATGCTCAATCAAGCCATGCTAACCCAGGTACTGCACGAACTACGCCTGGGCAACCTGCAACGCTGCAAGGCACTTGGACTGAGTGAGGATGACATCTTCATGCTGCAATCCTTACCACCGACCACGTTATCGCGCCTGGCCCATGCCACTGTCCCTTGGCTTGAGGTCAAGATTGACTCGCCGGTGCTGCATCGTTTGATCGAACAAGCTGAACGTGAATGAACAGAACGAACGGTTGATCAACCGAGCGCTCAAACTCGGCGCCAGCAGCACCATTATGTACCAGTGTTTTGGCTTGGCGCATTCGGAAACAGCCATGCGTCGGCGTCTACTCAAGATAGAAACTCGTAAAGGCCGCCCCCAACATTTAAGCGAAGCGCAGGAGCATGCGTTTGTGGCAACGTTGGTGCCAAATACGAACAGAGGACGGCACCGAGGATAAACTCGACGCTATGATGATGCTTGCCGAAGAACAGCAGATCAGCTTGACCATCGTTTGGCAGCAAATCGACCAGTACAGCAACAAAACATGAATGCTGTTCCTGCCAGTCGCTGGCAACGTGTCCTGCAGCAATGCACACAGCAGCTGCATGAGCGCTGGCCAGCCCGCCCTGCCACTGAACAGCCCTCCAATCAGGCTCTACAGGCTGGCTTTCTGTTCAGTGGCCAATCACACGAAGTCGTGCCGCGTCGCCTGCTGTTGGATAGTCGGCTGACGCCACTGGAACGTAATGCCTGGCAAGTGTTTCGACTCATGCTGCAAGGCCAGGGCGTGGTCACGCCGCGCTATGAGGATCTGCAGCCTTACTTATCGAGTGTGCCCTACGGCGCCTTAGCCTCCCGTGAAACCATTGCTCGGGTGTTGACGATGCTCAGGTTGACGCGCTGGCTCAGTTTGGTGAGTCGCGGACGCGATCAGCTCAGCGGACGTCTCCAAGGTTCTCTGTATGTCCTGCACGATGAGCCGTTAACCCCCCGCCGAAGCCTTGGAACTGGATCAGGATTACCTGGCGCTGGTCGGACATGCCCTCGGTCATGCCACCAAGGCGGTGCGTATTGTCGCCCAGCACGTTGTGGAGGAAGTCCGCCAAGACACGAATATCGATCAGGATTCGGTTACCGACGCGGCTCGACAGTTGGGGCGAACTTTGGGCGCAGCAAGGATTGGATCCGGCAACCGATGCCACTCTGCACGATTCCGAACGGAGGGAAGATGCCCTCGTTCGGAATCGTGCAGGCCCTCGTTCGGATTCCGAACCGAGTCTGAAACGCCAGTGTTTCCCGCACCGTTCGGAATCCGAACGCCGCCTGTACTGTATTAAAAGAAAGTATTTGTACAGTACCGCGCGCGACCCCAGCGGTGGTTAACCTGCACTGGCCTGCTGCGCTGCACCTGAGCCCAAACGAGCGTCAGGCCATCGCCGTGGCGCTGAACAAGCTCAAGCCCGCGGATCGGCAGGCGGTGCTCAACGAAGCGGGAGCACGCTGTACGGCCGGCGGTATCCGCAAGCCAGCGGCGTATCTGATGGGTCTGATCCAGCGTGCGCTGAAAGGTGACTTTCGTCCTTGGGCAGGTCAGGCCGAACCGTCACCCATTGCAGAACCGCCCCCACCCGCCCCCTCGCGGCCATCTCGACAACAGGGCGAACCCGCGTCTGCCCTTGCCCAAGCGTGCCTGAATGAGCTGCGCCAACTGCGTGGCAAACGCGGTGGACGTCAGTAGATTTGATGCCAGTGGCATCAAATTCCAGGGAGTTCCACTCTACGAACACATCGGACCATACCATGAAATTTTTAGGAAAAAGCCGGGGCATCTCCTCCCATGAACGTAGACGTCAATGGATTTGATGCCACTGGCATCAAATCCACTGACGTCTCCATAGTTAACCCTCTTAAACCAAACCGAACAGACCGCATTCAGCTTTTTGGCTGTCCTTCACCTTCATCTGCGGATTTCGGAGCACCGTGACCGGCCGTTTCGGTTGATCGTGACCGCTCATTTCGCTAACGCGTGACCGCTCATTTCGGTAGCAACGTGACCGATTCTCCGCCTGTTCCGAAACAGGTGGTCACGGCTTACCGAAATCGCCGGTCACGACTTAGCGAAAGCCTTCCCCTTCGTTGCGCATGACCTGATGCGCCGCCATCCTCGACCGATTTCGGGAGAGGAAGATGGCGGCGCCGCGAGTAGCCATGCGAAACATCAAAGAATGTCTGCGCCTCAAGTTTGAGGCCGGCTTGTCCCACGAGAAGATTGCCCGTGCCTTGCAGCTGTCCAAGGGCGTGGTTAGCAAGTACATCGCGGCGGCGCGGGTGGCCGGGCTGGACTGGCCGGCGCTGGTGGCCATGGACGAGGCCGCGCTGGCGGCCGCCTTGTTTGCACCGACGTCGACGAACAAGCCGCGCGGTGAGCGAGTGCTGCCCGATGTGCTGAGCATCCACCGCGAGTTGCGACGCAAGGGCGTGACCTTGCAGCTGCTGTGGGAGGAATATCTCGCCGCGCATGCGGGCCAGCCGACCTACCGCTACACCCAGTTCGTCGAGCACTACCGGCGCTACGCCCAGACGCTCAAACGTTCGATGCGTCAGCTGCACCGTGCGGGCGAGAAGCTATTCATCGACTATGCCGGGCCGACGCTGCCGGTGGTCGACCCGGCCACCGGCGAAGTGCGCCGGGCGCACATCTTCGTCGCCGCCCTGGGCGCCTCGAATTACACCTATGCCTGCGCGACGCCAGGCGAAACCCAGGTGGACTGGCTGACCTCGCTGGGCCAGGCTCTGACCTACTTTGGCGGCGTGCCGGAAATGGTTGTGCCGGACAATCCGCGCGCCCTGGTCGCCCAGCCGGATCGCTACGAGCCGGGCCTGAACCGGGCCACGCTGGAGTGCGCGCGTCATTACCAGACGGTGATCCTGCCGGCACGGCCACGCAAGCCTCAGGACAAGGCCAAGGCCGAGGTGGCGGTGCAGGTGGTCGAGCGCTGGATCATGGCGCGGCTGCGCCATCGGCAGTTCTTCAGCCTGCATGCGCTTAACCAGGCCATCGCCGAGCTGCTGGAGGATCTGAATCGGCGCCCGTTCAAGCGGCTCGATGGCTGCCGGCGCGACTGGTTCGAGCGTCTGGATCGCCCGGCCTTGCGAGCGCTGCCGGTGCATCCCTACGAGGTCGCCACCTTCAAGCGCTGCAAGGTCAGCATCGACTACCACATCGAGGTCAATGGCAGCTTCTACAGCGTGCCCTCCGCCCTGGCCCGGCAGAACGTGGACGTGCGACTGACGGCACACACCCTGGAAGTGCTGCATGGCAACCGGCGGGTGGCCAGCCACCTGCTGCTGGGGCGACGCGGCGCTTACAGTACCCAGCGCGAACACATGCCCGCAGCGCACCAGGCGCATCGTGAGTGGACGCCGCAACGCCTGCTCGACTGGGGCGAGCGGATCGGCCCCTACACGCGCCAACTGATCGATCACCAACTGACCCACAAGCCGCACCCGGAGATGGGCTACCGCGCCTGCCTCGGCCTGCTCTCGCTGGCCCGGCGCTATGGCAATGCACGCCTGGAAGCCGCTGCCGAACGTGCCGTACACCTGCGCGCCTTCACCGGGCGCAGCGTGCGCAACCTGCTCCAGCAAGGCCTGGATCAACAGCCGCTGCCCCAGCGTGCCGCCGAAACGACCTTACCCGGCGACCACGAGAACGTCCGTGGCGCCGACTACTACCAACCCCCGCAACAGGAGCTGTTCGATGATGCCGCAACACACCCTGAATCAACTGCACCAGCTACGCCTGGACGGCATGGCCCGCGCCCTGGAAGAGCAATGGACGCTGCCGGCCAGCCACAGCCTGAGCTTCGATGAACGCCTCGGCCTACTGCTCGACCGCGAACTGGCCTGGCGTGACAACCAGCGCCTGGTACGGCTGCGCAAGAAGGCCAAGCTCAAGTACGCCAACGCCTGCCTGGAAGATCTCGACCGCCGCTCCGGACGCGCCCTGGACGAGCGTCTGATCGCCACCCTGGCCAGTGGCGACTGGATCCGCCAGCAGCACAACCTGCTGCTGACCGGCCCGACCGGTGCCGGCAAAACCTGGCTGGCCTGCGCCCTGGGCAACCAGGCCTGCCGCCAGGGCTATAGCACCCTGTACCTGCGCACCCCGCGCCTGCTGGAACAACTGCGCATCGCTCATGGCGACGGCAGCTTCGGCCGTACCCTGCAACAGCTGGCAAAGGTCGACGTCCTGGTGCTGGACGACTGGGCGCTAGCCCCGCTGGAGGAAGGAGCCCGGCATGACCTGCTGGAGGTGATCGACGACCGCGCTGGCAGCCGCTCCACCATCCTGACGAGCCAACTGCCCATCGAGCACTGGCACGGCTGGATCAACGACCCGACCCTGGCCGATGCCATCCTCGACCGCCTGGTGCACAACGCCTACCGACTGACGATGAAAGGCGAGTCGCTGCGCCGAAAAAAAGCCGAGGAACAAGCCGCATCGTGACCGATGCGATTACAATCCAGAACCCGCGCAACCGGGGTGGAAGCACCGGTCACGTATTAGCGAAACGCTCGGTCACGTTCACCGAAATCCGCATTCATCTGTCGCAACGTTCCTGTCCAAGCGAATGCGAGGACACCACCGTGGCCGATCACTATCAACTCAATCTGGGTTCATTGCGCAGCAGCATCACCCTGACCCTGCACACCCACCATGCCGCCCGTATCTGGCAAGGTCGAGCCGCACGCGAAGGCGTCCACTCGATCATGGGTATGGCCGGCTACATCAGTGTCACCAACCTGATCAAACAAACCGCGGCCCAGGGACGATCCCTATGCCGATTGGGCCATCGTGCAACTCGAAGAAAAAACTGATGCAGGCCAAGGCTGGGATGCGGGAACTGACCCAACAGCTGGATCGGATCAGACAGGACCTGCCGACACAGATCGACATGGGGGACAACCTCAACATCCACCCCGTCACCTTGCCGTTGTACATCGGCAGCCAGCTGGGTTTTCTCGCGGTCTACCTGCTGACCGGACTACGACACCCTGGTGCGTCGTACCCTGTTGGCCCATCACACCGCCCTGATCGGCCGTATCGACATGGAAGCCTGGATCGACGACGGCGCCCATCTGCTGCGTAGCCTGTTCAGTCAGGCACAGCGCTATCGGCATGCCGGCGTCACGCGTGATGACATGGCGGCGAACAACGCCCGGGCCATTGCGGCCATTGAGAAACTGGGTTTGCCCCCGATGGACATTCTTGAGGGTCATCGCCGCTCCCAGTTTGCACCGCCAATCACTCGCCGTTGGTGCGGTGGCAGTGGAATGATGCCGACGCGTTGGCAGAGGACGCGGGAGAGCCCTCTGCGACAGTGGATGAGCCGGAGGACGAAGCATGAATCCGATGATCCCGGCTCAACCAATGCCCTTTCGAAGCGTTAACACCGGATGCCTATCGACAGCTCGAACACGCAGCCTCCCTAAAAGGCCTTTTTAAAACCTTTAAGGGTAAGGGGAGTTGGAGCACCTGGCGCAGTGGCGAGGGAAATCGAGGCGCAGTTATGTCACCTGATGGAGGCTGTGGTGCAGCAAGCCGGACAGCCCCTTACTCCTGCTGGACATTCGTTTAGTGCTGCAGAACACCCAGCGCAGGCAGCACCTTTTTGCGTTGGCGCACCCGTGACTTCGCCCGTATGGGGGTTGCGGTCTGGGAACGCCAGATCTGCAACAACGCCCTGCCGCAGGCCGTACGCGAGAGATTGCACCGCTTCGAATGCGATCGCATTGCACTGAACCTGCAGATGAGCGTGGTGCATTCGCTCTACCGCCAGGCCACGACCTGCGCGATCAACATGGCCAGTGCCGAACGGCTGCTGCGCCAGTTCACACCCGCAGTGGAGGTATCACGATGAGTACTTTTTTCGTTGGCGAGGCAATATCGGGCAGTGCGCCAGAATTCCAGGAGTTCGCCTCTGGCAATGACGAGCCGCGGCGTTTGCTACGGCTGAATCGTGTACTTTGACAACCCCATCCCACGCGAGGGCAGCTATGAAGATCGGGGCGGCTATTGGGCGCCGGTTGAGCTCTGGCACCGTGAGGCTGAACACTGGAGCACCCCTGTACCAGAAAGGCATGCGCGTACTGGTCGAAGGTCGTACGGTGCGCGTGAGTGGGAGGACAGCGAAGACAATGCGCGGGTGACCTTTCAAGATCGAGGCCCGTCGAGTCGGCATTTCCTGCCTCACCGCGGTGCACAGCGTGGTCATGCCGGGAACGCTCCAGTGAACCGACGACCGCTCAAAATACTGAGCAGGCCATTCTCGCCGACCTCGAAACCCAGGAAAACACAGAGGGCAACCTCACCTAAGGCCTGAACGACTTCAGGCATAAAAATTGGCGCCTTTGCGCGAAGTTCCTGGCCTGTCATTTGCTCGCCGGCTCATGAAGCCCCCCACCCAGTTACAAACGCTCCAATAAGGTAGCAGCTTCAGCCCATTTCAAAGCCGCCCTCACCGACTAATATGAGGAAACCTGCCATTCGGGTTCTCATATCTCGCCACCTGCTACTTCGAACAACGCTGCTCCGAACTCAATCCGGTAGTAGTTATATGCGCCTCTTCCTCTGCGAAAAACCTTCCAGGGTTCGTGACATCGCCAAGGTTTCTCGGAGCCACTCGGGCGTGGTGGGATGGTTGCCTAATCGGCCCCGAGACAACTGTCACCTGGTGTATCGGCCACCTACTGGAGACGCCCCGCCTTGAAACCTACGGCATTCAGTACAAAACTGGTCGTTGGATCATCTACCTATCATTCCGTGCAGTGGCAGGTCGAGGTCAAACCCAAGACTGCCGCGCCAGTTCAAAATCATCAAACGCCTGCTCAGCGAAACCACCACCGTTGTCATCGCAACCGACGCCGACCGAGAAGGTGAGATGATTGCCCGCGAGTTGCTGGAGCTCTGCAAGTATCCAGGCTCCGTTTCAGCGCCTCTGGTTGTCCGCCTCAACGAGGCGTCGATTCGCAAAGCCCTCTCCTCGCTGAAGTCTGGTCAGGAGACCTTCCCGCTCTATCACTCGGCCCTCGCCCGCAGCCGTGCCGACTGGCTGATCGGCATGAACCTCAGTCGTTTTGTTTACACCCTTCTTGGTCGGCGGGCAGGCTACGACGGCGGTTTTGTCAGTGGGGCGCGTCCAGACACCCCACCTTACGTCTGGTGTCGATCGGATCGTGCGATTGCCGGCTTCGTCCCGGTACCTTACTGGAACATTGAGGTACACCTATCGTCGATGGGCCAGCGATTCATCGCGGCGGGTTACCGCCATGCTCAGGACGGGACGAGTCGGGGCGTTGCTACAACAAGTGCTTGCCCATCACGCGGTCCAAACAATCACCGACGAGAAGTCCGCCACGGTAATCTCGTTACATACTGAGCACTTCCGAGAACCGCCGCCCCTGCCCTTCGACCTAAGCACGTTGCAGGAAGTCTGCTCGCGTA
The DNA here is from genome assembly GCA_003667245.1 of Heterostelium multicystogenum. NCBI lineage: Eukaryota > Evosea > Eumycetozoa > Acytosteliales > Acytosteliaceae > Heterostelium > Heterostelium multicystogenum. The sequence continues at coordinate 8,361 of RCNN01000191.1, read as the reverse complement.
AGCTGGGGCTCGGCGTCCAGGAAACCCTGAACATCGCCCAAGCCCTGTATGAAACCCACAAAGCCACCACCTACCCGCGCAGCGATTGCCGCTATTTGCCAGAGAATATGTTCAACGAGGCTCCCGCGGTACTAGACGCCCTGCTCAAAACGGATCCTGCACTCAGACCTGCATTCGAGGACCTCGATCAATCATTGCGCTCCCGCGCATGGAACAATGCCAAGGTCACTGCGCACCACGGCATCATCCCCACCATCGGAACCGGCAAACCTGGTGCGGATGTCCGAACAAGAACGCCATGTCTACGAAACTGATCCGTAGCCACTACCTAGTGCAGTTTCTTCCGCATCATGAGTTTGATCGGACCCAGGTCGAACTGGCGTTGTGGCGAGAACGATTGACCGCTGTGGGCAAACTGATCTTGGTCCAGGGCTGGAAAAGCTTACTCTCCGAAACACCGAGGAGGATGAGCCCAGTCACAAATCCCAAGTCTTACCCATCTTTGCAAAAGGGAGCGCAGTGCGCAGTGGACAATGCCGAACTCAAATCCATGCAAACGGCCGCTCCTAAACCTCTCACCGAGGGTGATCTGATCAAGGCGATGAAAAACGTCGCCAAGCTTGTCAACGACCCACGCCTGAAACAGAAACTTCGGGACACCACCGGTATCGGAACCGAAGCCACACGAGCCGGCATTATCAAAGGGTTAATTGATTCGCGGTTATTTGCTGAAGAAAAAACGCGCCTTGATGGCCACCGCCGCGGCCCATAACCCTGATCGACGGCGCGGTACCAGCAGCAGTCGCAGATCCGGGTATGACCGCAATCTGGGAACAGGCGTTGACGAAATCGAAGCGGGACGCCTGACCCTAGATGCGTTCGTGCCAAGCAGGCGAAACTGGATGCGCAGTTGATCGCACACTGCCGCTCGCTCACGTTGGCAATAGCGCTCGAAACGAACCCAGGCTGTCCCATGTGCAACGCCTCAATGCTCAAACGAAAGGGCAAATCAGGACCGTTCTTTGGTCATGCTCCGATATCCGGATTGCAAAGGCACTGTGTCAATCAGTAAAGATACGCGTCGCTCATAATGTTCCATGGGGCGATAACCATGAAAATGGTGCGTTCTCCGCCTTGACCTAGTCCCATCCTCTCTGCTGTAGTGGCTCAGGGTAATCGCCAACGGCAACCCCAAGGCCGATTAGCTCCGGGCAGTTCGGTCAAACTCTTCGAGTTCGGAGTCTCCTCTTCTGCGGGATCTCGTTCCCGTTTTGTGCTCGACCTGATTGTGGTGGCGGATGACCACTGTTTGCCTCTACCCGGCAATAGCGGGTCATCCGCTTCGGCGATCGTATTCAGTCCCGGAGCCCACCGGGGAAACAAGGGGCACCCTTTGGGTGCGCGGATGCGTGCCAGCATGTTCCGACCCAGGCCACGACAAGGATCGGTTGACGAATCATTGCAGCAGTTCAACCAAGTTTGCGAGGAGCTTGTCGACTGCGTGAAGACCGTCAAAGGTGGCTTTTCTGTTCCTTTGCCTGACACTCCCGTCAGGCCCACTCTTCATTTTGTTCATGCCAGTGAATACCACTCTAATCCAGGCGTTAAAAAATCGGGTTGCGCGTCTTGACGCTCCCCTTTGACAGGCTTATACAAAGGGCGTGGTTCGCTGTCGTTGACAGCCCAGCCCAGGTGGCCAGAACCTCAAGGCTACGCCACGTTCGTGGTGTTTACCCAAGTGCGATTAGCGTTCGGAAGCTCGCGCGGTTGCGCTTCAGCGGTGATGAATGCCGACTAGTCCATGCCTGTGGATTACCACCCGCAAACGCTCCTCTACTGCACAGCTATTCCTTCAGAAGCATCATTCTGATGGTCATCGGTTTGCCGGTGACGAGTCGTTCATCGCTCGACTTCATCTTACCCACCCTGACGGGGGCTCACTTTCCCGTCAGGGCTGTGCGTCGCCGTTTTCCCTTGAAACAGGAGAACCACCATGGCCTACGCCAACCAATCCCAAGAAGCGACCTCTTACTTCAACCTGCACACCGTCGGTATCGGCTACCTCAACCGTGTTCGTGAAGTACAGGTCCGCCGCGGTCAGCCATTCATGGCCTGCGATATCGCAGCCTTGCATGGTGCCACTGATGCAGTGGAGTACACCCGCTTTGATTGCAAAGTCGCTGGTGGCGAAGCTGACCGTTTGATTCGTCTCTATATGGACGCCGTCAAGGCCGAGAAAAAGGTCTTGCTGTCGTTCCGTATTGGTGACCTGTGGATCGACCCATTTCTCTATGAGAAAGGCGATAAACAAGGCCAACCTGGCGCCAGCCTGAAAGGTCGTTTGCTGTTCATCGACTGGATCAAGGTCAATGGCAAGTTTCGAATACAAAGCGCCCGCCAGGCAGGAAGCAACAGCACCTGCTGAGCAAGCGCCAAAACCGTGAGCCGTCCCCCAACTTCGGCTGATGCCGAAGTTGAGGATACCGACAACCCTACAGACTCCAGGATTGAACCGGAATCTCCAACCACTCCCCGCACGGCCCGCCGTGTCGCCACACGTGCTGTTCAGTCCGTCTGAACAATCCATGATGTTTTACATCAAGGCGCTCAATCGAGCGCCTTTTCTTCAACCAGCACAGGAGAACCAATATGGAATCCTTCTGGCTTTGCGACGACTGCCTGTTCGGTGCGGCTTACGAGGACTACAGCACGTTATCGCTGTATTACTCGCCAGATGAGACCGAACAACGTATCGCGCGATACACCGGGGGCTGGTTCGCTTATTGCCCATCAGTGCCGACTTCGATCCCGAAACCGGCTGGGAATAAGATCCTTTTCTCCATTGCCTTGCGACGGTTGTGGTTCACCTCTGCACGGTCAACGCCACCGATACACTCGGCTGTAAACCCTACATCACCTGCAAACGCCTGCAACTCCACACCCACCCTGGGGAAACCACTCCCCTCGGGCGTGTACCCCTGATTATTCCCTTCGGAGGTAGCGCCATGAACACCCCACTCACACTGATTGAGACCTCGGATTTCGAGGCTGATCGCATTATCCAAGAAAACCAGCTGATCGACGAAGCGCTGCATATTCTGGATCGTCGACTGTTCAACCGCGGTCCTAAACTGACGTCACCTGAAACCGTGACCTCTTACCTAAAACTGCAGCTTACACAACAAGAACATGAAGTCTTTGGTGTGATTTTTTTGACGCCCAGCACCGGGTGCTGGCGTTTGAAATCCTCTTTCACGGCAGCATTGATAGCGCCAGCGTTTACCCCCGCCAAGTCGTTAAGCGTTCCCTCGCGCATAACGCTGCAGCCGTCATTTTTTGTTTCACAACCACCCCTCAGGGTGTACAGAGCCCAGCCAGGCGGACCGTGTTTTGACCGTACGGCTGAAAGAGGCCTTGGCCTTGATCGACGTGTGCGTACTGGATCACTTTATCGTGGGTGAAGGTCGCCCGCTCTCCCTTGCCGAATACGGATGGCTTTAAACCTCACAGGCGCCTACGGGCGCCTCGTTTATTTTCATTCTGGAGCACGCTCATGAACCCCACACACCAAGCCCCCACCCTGCTGATCGCCTCAAATCCATTTTACTCGGGGCTACGACAAACTTTATATCGAACGGTTGTTACTGATCTTCTACGAGGATGGCTGTCCTCCCTGCTTTCGGCCTATGCACGACTCCCAGGAGCATCTGTCCGACGATACGTTTGCAAACTGGTCCCCTGCATCTTCAATGATGATTTCGCCTTGATCAGCGAAGGCCAATCCATTCTGAATGAATTGGATGGTTGCTGCCCGTCCAACGGACTGTGCACCAGGTGGTCTATGCCGTAATAGGCTAAGTGTTCAACGAGCAGTGCCACGTCGCGGACTTTGACTCCTTGGAAGAAGCCAAGTCCGTGGTCCATCGTTTGAGTTTCGAGACTGGACGCTACAGCCGAGCTTGGGAGATCAGTACCGCACACCTCACTGAAGAAGCATTGCGCTACTTGGAACGCGGGGCGGACTATTTCGACTCTAGCCCAACCGGGCTGCTGTTCGAACCCTTTGTCCTGAAGGACTGCAATGGCAGTCGGGTGTAAGCTGATCGGCACGCCCTGGACAGACGATAACCTGATAAAAATCGAGGGCTGTTCTTACTCATCGCTGAGGCAAGAGCAACTCGATGCTAGTACGCCGGCAGCCTTGGTCAACGTACTGTATATGGCGGCATTGGCGGATGTGCGATTGTTGATCTTCGACCCCGACGCTGATGTCTTGGATGGACTAGCTATCTATGATGCAGAGCAAAGTATTTAGCGTTAACACGACCTGCCATAAATCGGATTTCTCACTGAATCGATCCTTCACCTCATGTCAGGTTCTGTACTGAATCTGACATGAGGTTTTTTCATGGAGCGTTTTTTACGCCTGTCTGCCTGCTGTTTTTTTTGAGTGCCTGCAGCGCGCAAATTTCCACCCCATTGCCGACTAATCCAAAGATCGACAGTGGCTCCAATCGGACCCAATTATCAAGGAGCCCGGCCGAAGCAAACCATCCGGCGGAGATCCGTTATGGTCGCTATACCCTGGTGAGCACAGAGCCCACTACGGAGCAACGTGATCTTCTCGCTCAAATAATTGATGTGAGCATACCGTCCAACCTTAATCCCTCGGTAGAGGAGGCGATGCATTACGTGCTGCAGCGCTCGGGTTATTCGCTCTGCCCTACCACCGAACCAGTAAAGACACTTTTCACTCGGCCTCTGCCTGCAGCCCATTACCGACTCGGCCCGATTGCGTTACGCAGCGCACTACAGGTACTGGCTGGCTCCGCCTGGGCAACTCACGACCGATGAGGTCAGCCGTTCGGTCTGCTTCGAACAGCAGAAAGCTGATGTCGGCATCGTGCGGGCTACACCAGACTCGTCCCATCAGGCGGAGGCACGTCCATGAAAGCCTCGACGTTTCAAACCATAATTGTTGGCTTACTTTGCCTGGCAGTCGCCGGGCTGAGCGGCGTTTGTTTAACCAGTATCAGCGCATGGCCGAGCTACAGAGTACGAACACCCAGCGCTTCCAAACTTTGGACACCTTGCAACGTGATTTAAGCGCGCTCAGGGACGCACAGGAGAAACTGCAGTACTCGCTGAAAGACCTGAAGCAGATGGTCGATACAGGTGAGCAACAGGCCAATACCCTCGATCCGATGCTGGATCAGTGGGCGCAAGAGATACAGGAGATGCGCGACGGTCTGGCAGAGCGCGCCACCGTGAAAGATCTGACAGCTCTAAGCGGACGCTTTGAGCACGTCGAACAGCAGCTACTGGAGCTCAAGACTCAGCCTTCCCTACCACCGCCAACCTCTTCCGCGAACAAGCCGAAAAAGACGGCTCCCCCAAAACCCGTCCCGCTATCGCCACCGTTCTCGGTGTTGGGTGTCGAGTCCCGCGGAGGTGAGCGCTTTTTGGCAGTCGCACCTCATGACAGTAGCTCTCTCATAGATGTTCGGCTGCTGCATGCCGGCGAGCAGTTCGGAGCCTGGCACCTGAAAGTGCTGGAGCCGCACTCAGCCATCTTCTCGGTGGTCGCTCAGCCAGACCAGACCGTGCAACTCCCTTGAGAAGCGATCATGAACAGAGCGCCACTACTCCCCGTCGTCTGTCTCGCGTCGCTGCTGGCCATAGGCGCTGCGATGGGCACGCCTGTCACGACACCGTCGCGGATCCAGGACACACAATCCATTCCGCTGGGACGCTTGCACGCTGAACAGGCTGCAAGCTGGGGTCTGACGGAGCAGGAGTGGACGCGCTTCGAGCAGATCCAAACCGGCCCACGTGGTTTCTGGAGCCCGAAGCTCGATCCCTTGACCGCCCTAGGGGTTGAGGCCCAGACCGACCAAGAGCGCCAGCGCTATGCTGAATTACAGGTAGCACTGGAAGCCAAACGCGCCGAGCGTGAATTGGCCTACCAAAACGCTTACACCGCGGCCTGGACCAAGCTGTTTCCTGGTCAGCTACCGATCCAGGGCATGGCATCTTCTTCCCCTACCAGCTCATCAGTCGCCCCGCGCCCAGCCCTTTTTGTAGAGGACCACTGCCCTGCATGCACCGCTGAAGCACAACGTTTGCAGAACAGTGACACGGCGTTCGATATCTACCTAGTGGGCAGCCAAGGCCAAGATGAACGCGTCCGCAGTTGGGCTCGGCAAGCGGACATCGATCCGGCTAAGGTTCAACGCGGGCAGATCACCCTGAACCATGACCGTGGTCGATGGTTCAGCCTGGGGCTCCGGGGCCATTGCCCGCCACATTTCAACAGGTGAATGGACAATGGCAACGTCTCGATTGATTGCTATTGCGCTCCTGCTGACGGTGCACACGGTTCGGGCTAACGAACTTCCGCCTCCGGCTTATCAACTGGCGGCGCATGACGCCAACATCCCTTCTACGGTGTTGTTCGCGATTGCCTTACAGGAGAGCGGTATTCGCGTCCGTGGTCGACTGCTGCCGTGGCCTTGGACCCTAAATATCGCCGGAACACCCTACCGTTTCCCCACTCGCCAGGCCGCATGTCACGCCTTGCTCCAGGCGCTCACACAATATGACGCTAAACGGGTCGACGCCGGACTTGGGCAAACCAACCTGGGTTATCACGGACAACGTTTTTCCAGTCCCTGCGAAGCTCTCGAACCCTACCGCAATCTAGCTGTGACTGCCGCCCTGCTGCAAGAGCATCACGCCGTCACCGGTGACTGGGTTTCAGCCGCTGGGCGTTATCACCGCCCTGCGGAGGTTTACCCGCCGCGCGCTACCGCGATGGATTCTCCCGGCAACTCGCACGGCTACAGGCTTCCGCTGAACAAGGCACACCACCATGAAACGAATTCCTACTGCCTATTACTTCTCCCTGCTCTTGGCTGCTTTCGCCCAGTCGAAACAATCCGTTTGCAGAGGACCAGTTTGGCGGCTTCACCCGTCCCCATCTTCAAGTTGCTAGGCCGCCCATAAACAACAATCTCCAGCCTGGTCGCGCCATGCATACGGACTTGTCCACATTTGCCGATGAAACCTGGATATTACCCGTTCGCAGCTCCCTCTTGAGCCCCGGCCAAATCACGTCTCGCGCCCTAAACATGCCGGGCTTACGGCCATTTTCCTGGTGGGTGAGGATACCCAATCACTGGCTTGGTTGCGTCAACGCGCGACTGAGCTGCAGGAAATCGGCGCGGCTGGCCTTGCCGTCGAAGTGGCCGATACCGGAGCCTTGGCTCGGATCCGAGCAGCCGCTCCTAGTGTCACCATCCTACCGGTCAACGGTAACGACATCGCCACCCGCCTGCAGATTGAGCATTACCCTGTCTTGATCACTGCCACATCATTTGGAGCAGTGAGTAAGGTCATGGCCGAGCATGCGATGGAGTCCAAGCTCCGTCCCGCGGTGGAGCTTTACACGGTAGCAATTTGCATCGCTGCCGCAGTACTGTGCGTGTACTCGCCCTGGGCTGTGGCCCTGTCACCCGAGATCGGGCTGGTTGCGGCGCTGGCCTATACCCTATTCGGCCTGATCCGCCTGCGACAAGCATGGGAGGTGTTGCGCTATCGGCGCAAATATCCGTCGGCTATCCCGCTACGAGCTGACCAGTCGGCAGATTCCGGTCAGTTGTAAGCGTCTGTTCATGGGCCGCGGGTTTCGCTGGACCCGCCTGCATACCCAGCGCTTGGTCGAGGCTCAGGATCCAGCGGTCGCACATTATGTCGACCAACCGACCTGCTATCGCCTGGCCCGTGGACTCGAACGGTCCCTTGAGCATGCACCGTTTCCGCTATCGACATTGGCTTCGTGTCACCGCCTGGGACAGTGCCGTCAATCCGTGCGCCCTTTACCACCGGTAGGAGGCTCGCCATTGCTGCATGGGGTCGAGCCCGATGAGACGCAAGTCAGTCTGCCACTGGGCGAACGGGTCGGTCAACACGCTGGTGCTGGGCACAACCCGCGTCGGCAAGACGCGACTCGCTGAGGTGTACATCACCCAGGACATTCATCGCATTGAACATGAGGTAGTGATTGTCTTCGACCCGAAGGGCGATGCCGACTTGCTCAAGCGCATGTACGTCGAAGCCAAACGCGCCCGGCCGGGAGAAAGAGTTTTATGTCTTCCATCTGGGCTGGCCAGAAAATCTCCGCCCGCTACAACGCGGTGGGACGTTTCGGACGTATTTCTGAAGTGGCATCTCGCATCGCTGGGCAGCTCAGTGGTGAAGGTAACTCTGCGGCCTTCCGTGAGTTCGCATGCGTTTCGTCAACAATCATTGCCCGGGCTTTGATCGAATTGGGCCGGCGTCCGGACTACCTGCAGATCCAGC
>RCNN01000190.1:0-68468 GCA_003667245.1 Heterostelium multicystogenum | reverse complement strand
ATTGTTAAACCACTGATCAGCAGATGACCTCCCAGCGCGGCCATGCCGATTAAAGAACACCCGCTTGAACAGCACGGCACTGATGCGCTGGCGCAGGGCCTGGCCCAGCCACATCCCGAGCAGCGCGGAAGCAGCGCCAGCAAACGAGGCGTTCAATTCGCCGCCGCCCAGGCTGCCACGCCAGAACAGCCGGCTGCCAGCGCCAGGGTCGACACCGGTGAACGACAGCCCCAACGCCTGCACCAGCTGATCGCGGTTTCAAGCCCAACGCTTGGCAGATACGGCACCGCCGGTATCACGAACACCCCGTGGCCGAGGTGATCACCCCGGGTCAGCACGCCGCACAGCGGGCCCAGCCAACGCTCGGTGGCCGGGCTTACCTTGAACGTCGGCAGCAACAGCCCGCTCAAGGCATACACCAGCAGCGCGCCGCCCAACGCCCGCACCACCCAATGCCCGCCATCCATGCCCAGCCACACCAGACCCAGCCGTGCCGAGGAAAAATCAGCAGGAGCATCGGCCACAGGCGTTTTGATCAACGCGCTCAGGTGACCGCCGAAGGCCAGTTGCCAGAGGTGGTGACGGTGGACGGGATGATCAGCAACGCCGCAGCCTGCGCCGGCAACATAAGCCAGACCGAGCATGCCCATGGCGACGGTGGGCAGGCCCAGGCCGATGACGCCCTGACCGTACCGGCCAGCAGGAAGGTGCCGACCACCAGCAATGTCAGGGCCGGGCCGAGGTTTTGGTAGAACGCGAGTAAGGTATTCATGGGTCGATTTTGCAGGTTTGGGTGATGTCTGAAAATTCGCCATATACTGAGGCAGCCTCTTGTTTTGCATGAGGCAGATGGCCTCTTCGCGAGCAAGCCCGCTCCCACATTTAGATCTGTGAACCCTTTCAAAATGTGGGAGCGGGCTTGCTCGCGAAGAGGCCCGTCCAGACACTGAGATCCCCAGCACATGCACTTTGACCTGATCGACCTGCGCCTGTACCTGCACACATCCTCGACACCGGCAATATCACCGCCGGCGCCAGCCGCAGCCATTTGTCCCTGGCGGCGGCGAGTGCACGGATCCGGGCGATGGAAGCCTCCCTGGCATCGAGTTTCTTGAACGTGGCCGCCGTGGCGTCACCCCGACTGCTGCGGGTAAAAGCCCTCGCCCGTCACGCCCGCCTGCTGTTGCAGCAAGCCGATCACCTGCAGCAAGACCTCGCGGAATACGCCAACGGCGTCAAGGGCCAGGTGCGCCTGCTGTGCAACACCACCGCCCTGAGCGAATACCTGCCGGAACTGTTGGCGGACTTTCTGCACGAGCACCCCAACCTCGACATCGACCTGCAGGAACTGCCAAGCCTGCGCATCACCCCCGCCTTGCGCCAGGGCGCGGCAGACCTGGGGATTATTTCCGACGCAGTAGACACCCACGGCCTGCAAACCCTGCCTTTCGCGACGACCCGCTGGTGCTGATCATGCCGCTGGATCACCCGCTGGCCGGGCGCACCGTGAGTTTTATCGACAGCTTGCAGCACGACTACGTGGGCCTGGCCGCCGACAGCGCGCTGGCGGTGTACCTGGAGGAACAGGCATTGCACGCAGGCTTTCGCTTGCAGACACGCATCCGTGCAGATGGGTTTGACGGGCTGATTCGCATGGTCGCCCGGGGCGCCGGGCTGGGGATCGTGCCCCTGGCCGCGCTGGAACGCTGGCCGTTGGAGCGGCGCTTCAAGGCCCAACCCCTGAGCGAGGATTGGGCCTGTCGCAAACTGCTGTTATGCGCCCGCGAGTTCGAGCAATTGCCGGGTTATGCCAAGCCTTGTTCGATGCCTTGGCCGCGCCCTTGCGGAAAAATACGTAGTACACCGCCGACAGAATCAGCAGGAACGGCACCCGAACACCAGCGTCATCTTGAACGCATCGGTGAAAAACGTGGTGATCATCACCGCGCCCATCAGCACCAGGCCCAGCAGCGTGCTGTAGGGAAACAGCGCCAGCTGGAACGACAGCTTCGCCCCGCCGTGACGCTTGCGGTAGCGGCGGAAAACAGGTGCGTGAGGAAGATCATGAACCAGGTGAAGATCGCGCCAAACATCGAGATCGCCATCATCAGGGTGAACGAGCTTTCGGGTACACCACCGTTCAGCAGGGTCGCCAGGGCAATGCCCCGAGCTGGACAGCAACAAGGCGTTCAACGGGATCCCGCTCTTGCTCAAGGCGCCCATGGACTTGGGCGCGAAACCGGCGCGGGACAGGCTGAACATCATGCGGGTGGTGATGTAGAGCTGGCTGTTCATCGCCGACAGCGCAGCGATCAGGATCACGAAAGTTCATCACCCCGGTGGCGCCGGGAATGCCGATGGTCTGCATCACCGTGACGAACGGGCTCTGGGCGTGGCCGGCCTGGTTCCACGGCACGATGGCCAACATCAGCGCCAGGGTCAGCAGGTAGAACACCACCAGGCGCACGATGGTCGCGCGGAAGGCTTTTTTCACCGCCTGCTCCGGGTCGGCCGCTTCACCGGCGGCCACCGCGATCATTTCCACACTCAGGTAACTGAAGATCGAGACGATCACCGCGATCCACATGCCGCTCAACCCGTTCGGGAAAAAGCCGCCGTGGGCCGTGTAGTTCTGCACACCGTAATCCGGATTGCCGGAGCCGAACACCACGTACACCGCGAGGATGATGAAGCCAACGATGGCGCTGATCTTGATCGTGGAGAACCAGTACTCGAAGTTGCCGAAGGTCTTGACGCTGATGGCGTTGAGTACGATCAGCACGCTGGAAAACGAAGACGATCCACACCCATTCCGGCACGTTGGCAAACCAGTACTTCATGTACATCGCCACCGCCGTGACCTCGGCGCCCACCGCCAGCACAATCGCCGCCCAGTACGCATAGCGCACCAGGAAACCGGCCAGCGGGCTGACGTAAAACTCCGCATACGCGCCGAACGAGCCCGAGGTGGAATGCGCCACGGTCATCTCCGCCAGGCAGCCCATCAACAGCAAAGTGATCAGCGCGCCGATGGCATAGCTGACCAGCACGCTGGGCCCGGCATAGCGATGGCGTAGGCGCTGCCCATGAACAGCCCGGTGCCGATGGCGCCACCGATGGCGATCATGCTCATCTGGCCGGAAGTGAGCTGGCGCCTGAGGCCCAGTTCGCGATTGGTGATTTCGGCAAAGCCTTGGTCTGGCGTGGTCACGTGGCGTGCCCCTTTATTATTGTGATTGCACTGCTTTCTGGTTGAAACACTGTCCCCTGTGGGAGCGGGCTTGCTCGCGAATGCGGTGTGCCAGTCAATACATCAGAGACTGATAGACCGCATTCGCGAGCAAGCCCGCTCCCACAGTTTTGCTCTGCGTTTACTCAGGTGACGCTGTGGCGAACCTTGAACTGCGGCTGGTCCCAGGTTTTCTGATCGAGAATCTCACCCAGGATTTCCACCGCATCCCACACTTCAGCAAAGCTGGTGTACAGCGGGGTAAACCCGAACCGCATGATCCGCGGCTCGCGATAATCACCAATCACGCCGCGAGCGATCAAGGCCTGGATAACCGCGTAGCCTTCCGGGTGTTCGAAGCTGACGTGGCTACCCCGTCGGGCATGCTCACGCGGGGTGATCAGGGTCAGGTCGTGGGCGGCGCAACGGCTTTCCACCAACTCGATAAACAGGTCGGTCAACGCCAGGGATTTAGAGCGCAAGCTGGCCATATCGGTCTGGGCGAAAATATCCAGGCCACACTCCACCATCGCCAGCGAGGTAATCGGCTGGGTGCCGCACAGGTAGCGGGCGATGCCCTGGCTCGGCGCATAACGCGATTCCATGGCGAACTGTCGGGTATGCCCGAACCAGCCCGACAGCGGCTGCGTAACCACATCCACCAGCGCCGGGTTGACCCACACAAACGCCTGGGAGCCGGGCCCGCCGTTGAGGTATTTGTAAGTGCAACCAATCGCATAATCGGCACCGGCCTGATGCAGGTCGATCGGCACCGCGCCCGCCGAATGCGCCAGGTCCCAGATCGCCAGCGCGCCACATTCATGGCTCAAGGCAGTCTGGGCCTGCATGTCGTACATGTAGCCGGTCTTGTAGTTGACGTGGGTGAGCATCACCACGGCCGTGTCCTGGTCGATGGCTTTCGGCAGTTCGTCCGGGCTGTTGACCAGGCGCAGGGAGTAGCCCTGCTGCAGCAGTTCGGTGAGGCCTTCGGCGATGTACAGGTCGGTGGGGAAATTGCTCGCTTCGCTGACGATCACCTTGCGGCTTGGCGCGCGTTCGCGTTGCACGGTCAGCGCGGCGCTGAGCACTTTGAACAGGTTGATGGAGGTGGTATCGGTGATCACCACTTCACCGTCGCGGGCACCGATCAGCGGTGCCAGGCGATTGCCCAGGCGCTGGGACAGGTCGGCCCAGCCGGCACTGTTCCAACTGCGAATCAGCCCATTGCCCCACTCCTCGGCGATCACCGCTTGCGCCCGTTCCAGTGCCGCTACCGGGCGCGCACCGAGGGAGTTGCCGTCGAGGTAGATGACCCCGGCCGGCAAGGCGAATTGGTTGCGCAATGGCGCCAGCGGATCCTGGGCGTCGAGGGTCAGGCAATGGGTGCGGGTGGTCATGGTCAGTCCTGTTGTTGTAGTAACAATGAGCCAAATAATGAACGAAGCTTTAGAGAATTTTCGTGCAAAGTGGTGAGCAACAGGCTAATTAAGCTGTAGGAAATTCGAATTTAACCCCAAACACGCGGATTTATTCTAACCATGATTCTCGACGCCACCGACCTGCGCCTTCTGCATTTCCTGCAACAGGATGGCCGTATCAGTAACCAGGAACTGGCCGAGAAAGTCGCCCTGTCGCCGTCGGCCTGCCTGCGGCGTTTGCGCCTGCTGGAAAGCGAGGGAATCATCAGTGGTTATCGGGCGGTGTTGAACGCCGAGCAACTGGGGATCGAGCTGGAGGCCATCGTCCACCTGTCGTTACGCCAGGATGTCGAGGATTGGCACGAGACGTTTATCAAGAAGGTGCAGGGGTGGCCGGAGGTGGCCAGTGCGTATGTGATTACCGGGGCGAGCAATTATGTGCTGCGGGTGCAGGCGCGCAACCTCAAGCACTTTTCGGATTTCATTGTGAACCACCTGAACCGCACGGCGGGGTGATGGATATACGCTCGGAGATCGTGCTGCAGAAGATCAAGGATCGGGATGATCTGCTCGACCTGGTTGTTCGCAAATAGGCCAAACGATACAGAGCCAATGTGGGAGCGGGCTTGCTCGCGAAGGCGGAGTGTCAGTCACCGGAAATATTGACTGATCCACCGCATTCGCGAGCAAGCCCGCTCCCACATTTTTTTACCGCGTTCAGTCTTCGAGGGCGCGCACTCGCTGCATGCGCTTTTGTCTACCGGCGCCGCCGCAGGCTGCAACTCAAAGTCAAAATCAATCTGCGCAAACTGCCCTTCCACACCAAATTCCTTCGCCAAGTTGCGTCCTCGCTGAAGCGAAATTTCGGCGATCAACTCATCCCGCGTCGCATAGGCAAATCATCATGCAGGTACGGGTCATCCGACAGGTTGATCTGCGTGGTCAGGTGCCGATGGCCCGGCGCCGAGATGAAGAAGTGGATATGCGCCGGCCGCTGGCCATGGCGCCCCAACTGGTCCAGCAACTGCTGGGTCGGGCCGGTCGGCGGGCAGCCATACCCCGACGGCACGATGCTGCGAAAACGGTAGTTGCCCTGGGCATCGGTCTCGATTCGCCGACGCAGGTTGAACTCCGACTGCGTGCTGTCAAACCACGAATACGTACCACCGGTATTGGCCTGCCATACATCGACAATCGCCCCCGCCAACGGCTTGCCATTGGTGTCGCGCACCTGGCCCTGCCATGAACAGCGGCACGCCCGGGTCCTGCCCGTCGTCCAGCCGCGCCTCGAACTTGGACAGCGGCGCACCGGCCACATACAGCGGGCCTTCGATGGTGCGCGGGGTGCCGCCGGACTTGCCGGCTTCCTCGTCCGCCGCGTCCATCAGCATGTCCAGGTAATGCTCCAGGCCCAGGCCTGCCGCGAGCAAGCCGGCTTCCTGGTTCTTGCCCAGTTCGTTGAGGTAGTTGACCGCCTTCCAGAACTCTTCCGGAGTCACTTCCAGGTCTTCGATGATGTTCACCGTGTCCCGCAGGATCCGGTAGATCAGCGCCTTGGCCCGTGGGTTGCCGCCGTCGTTAAGGTTGCCGCTGGCTTCTTCGAGAAACTGTTGGGCATGAGCAGTCTGGGAAAGTCGGATGGTCATGGTGCAATCCTCATCTTGTAATTATTAGGTGAAAAAACAGACTCAGCGATCATCCTCACGGATCGACGATGGATGCCGGCACAGGGCATTCACTTCGATGGCCATGTAAGGATTAAAGCGGCAGTTGCATCAACAGGTCATGCAGTTCCTGCACGCTGTCGACATCGAACACGCTGTAGTTGGCGTACAGCCCGGCGATGCGCCACAGGTGGCGCCATTTGCCTTGCTCCTGCAGCCGCTGGGAGAAAGCTTTTTCTTCAGCCTTGAGGCCGGCAGCGCGCTCGGGGTTCATGTCGACTGGCAGGTTCACGGTCATTTTTACGTGGAACAACATCGCAGGTGTCCTCTTGTTAGTTATCGCGACGGAAGAACGCCAGGCGCTCTTCATCGATGGCAAGGCCAGGCCGGAGCGGTGGAGACATGCAGGTGGAAATCGCGGTACACCAGCGGCTCGGCGAGGATGTCTTCGGTGAGCAGCAGCGGGCCGAACAGCTCGGTGTCCACGCCAGTTTGTTCAAGGTGAGAAAGGCATGGGCCGAGGCCAGGGTGCCGATACCGCCTTCGAGCATGGTGCCGCCGTACAGGCCGATACCGCCGCTTCGGCAATCGCTGCGGTGCGCAATACCGCACGCGGCCCGCCGTTTTTGGCGATCTTCAGGGCGAACACCGAGGCCGCGCCTTCGCGGGCCAGGTTGAAGGCATCTTCCACGCATTCGATGGATTCGTCGGCCATGATCGGCGCCGGGCTCGAGAGGTTGAGCCGCACCATGCCGCCGCGGTTGTTGCGCGAGATCGGTTGTTCGATCAGGTCGATACCGTTGTCCCCCAGCACCTTGCAGGCGCGCAGGGCCACGGCTTCGTCCAGGCCTGGTTGACGTCGACCCGCACACTGGCGCGGTCGCCCAGGGCTTTTTTGATCGCGATGACGTGGGCCAGGTCCTGGCTGACTTCACCGGCGCCGATCTTCAATTTGAAAATGCGGTGGCGGCGCAGGTCGAGCATCTTCTCGGCCTCGGCGATGTCTTTTTCGGTGTTGCCGCTGGCCAGGGTCCAGGCCACCGGCAAGGCGTCCCGCACGCGGCCGCCGAGCAATTCGCTGACCGGCAGGTTCAGGCGTTTGCCGAGGGCATCCAGCAAGGCGCTTTCGATACCCGACTTGGCAAAGGTGTTGCCCCGGATGCTGCGCTCCAGGCGCAACATGGCGGCATTGATGTTGCTCGCGTCCTGGCCGAGCAGCAGCGGCGCGAAGTGCCGGTCGATGTTGATCTTGATGCTGTCGGGGCTTTCATTGCCGTAGCTCAGGCCACCGATGGTGGTGGATTCACCAATGCCTTCGATACCGTCGGCGCAGCGCACGCGGATGATCACCAGGGTCTGGTTCTGCATCGTGTGCATCGCCAGTTTGTGCGGGCGGATGGTAGGGAGATCGACGATGATGGTCTCGATCGACTCGATGGCGCAAATCGGCATGGCAATACCCGTTGGGTTCTTTATAGATTTGGCCTGATTCTGTTCCGGATCTCTGCTGGCTTCCAATATAGAATGAGTCTCGAACAATACCCTTAAGGTATGAATGGAGTCCTTATGGAACTGCGCCATCTGCGTTACTTCCAGGTGCTGGGGAAACCCTCAACTTCACCCGCGCCGCCGAACGCCTGCACATTGCCCAGCCGCCGTTGAGCCGGCAGATCCAGCAACTGGAGGACGAACTGGGTGTGGTCCTGCTGGAGCGTGGGCGCCCGTTGCGCCTGACCGAAGCCGGGCGGTTTTTCTATGAGCACGCCAATGTGCTGCTGGAGCAACTGGGCAAGGTGTGTGACAACACCCGGCGCATCGGCCTTGGGCAGAAAACCTGGCTGGGCATCGGTTTTGCGCCGTCGACGCTGTACGGCGTGCTGCCGGAGTTGATTCGCCGGCTGCGCAGCCACGATGGCCTGGAGCTGGAGTTGGGCCTGTCGGAGATGACCACGCTGCAACAGGTTGAAGCTCTCAAGGCCGGGCGGATTGACGTGGGCTTCGGGCGGATTCGCATCGACGACCCGGCCATTGTGCAGCGGGTGTTGGTGGAGGACCGGTTGGTGGCGGTGTTGCCCGCCGGGCATCCCCTGCTGGGCGCCCCGGCCACCCTGGCGCAATTGGCCGCTGAACCCTTCGTGCTGTATCCCGGCAACCCGCGGCCGAGCTACGCCGACCATGTGATCGCGCTGTTCGATGCCCATGGCTTGAGCCTGAAGGTTTCGCAGTGGACCAACGAATTGCAGACCGCCATTGGTCTGGTCGGCGCAGGCATGGGCGTGACCCTGGTACCCGCCTCGGTGCAGGTGCTGCACCGCGCAGACATTGGCTATACGCCGGTGGTGGAGGCCACCGCCACGTCGCCGATCATTCTCAGCCGGCGAATCAATGACCAGTCGCCGGGGCTCAGTCATTGCCTGCAACTGGTGGAAGAGTTGATTTAAAAGAACACCACACATCCAATGTGGGAGCGGGCTTGCTCGCGAATGCGCAGTGTCAGTCACCGAATGAGTTGGCTGATGCACCGCATTCGCGAGCAAGCCCGCTCCCACAGTTGATCTCCGTTGTTTTTGCGTAAGGTGTTCATCCACGCATACGCCGGGCGTCGTTGCGTTGCAGGGTCTGGCTGGGGGATTCGTCGAACAGCTTGCGGTATTCGGCCGAGAATCGCCCCAGATGAGTAAAGCCCCAGCCCAGGGCGATTTCGGAGATGGTGCGCGTGGAGCCATGTTCGAGGATTTGCTGGCGCACGGCACCCAGGCGGTATTTCTTCAGATAGGCCATGGGCGACAGGGCGAAGTATTTGCGGAAGGCATCGAACAGCTTGAAGCGCGACACGCCCGCCGCCGCCTCCAGATCCTCCAGGTGCACCGCTTCCCGGGCGTTGTCGTGGATGTACTGTCGGGCACGAATCAAATAGTGCGGCAGCTTCACCCCCAGCACGTCCCGCAGTTCTTCGGAATAGTTGTTCGGCTGGGCCAGGATCAGGCCCTTGATCAGCGAGCTTTCCAGGTCCCGGGTAAACGCCACCTGGTCATACAGCTCGCTGCTGCGCTCCAGTTCGGCGATGAAATACCGCGCCATGCGCCACCACGACGCGGAAGCGCCGTCCACCGCGTCCATCGCCGATTCGAAGCGCAGCGGCGCTTCAATCGGCCGCTGCAGCAGGCCTTCCAGGGATTCGCTCATCGCCGCGCGGGTGATCACCACCTGCAACTTGCGGCAGTCGCCCGAGATCTCCAGCACCTGATGTTCGTTGGGCGAAATGATCACCCCTGGTCACGGTTGGAGCTGAGCCGTACGCCGTTCTTGCTCAGTTCCTGCTCGCCCACCAGCGGCAAGGTCAGGCTGTAGCTGCTGAAGTGCTCGGCGTCTTCAATGTCGATGGTGACATCGGTGCCGTATTCGATAATCCCCAGCGTCGTGGCGCGGGACTTGAACACATTGGCGCTGTGGTGAAAGCGGATGCGCTCCGGCGTCGCGGTTTGCAGGCGGTGCGGCCCGCAAATGCCGGACATCCAGCTGCAGGCGCCTTCAAGGTCGAAGCGCTCGATACGTATATCGCGTGTATTGCTACTCATCACGGGGCACCCACGGCAATTGTGGCCGGCGCGCTCTGACGGCGCGTCCTGGTAGATCGACAGCAAGTTTTGCGCCACGCCAGCGGGATCGCCACTGGGTGGATAGCAACCGTCGACTAAGTGGATAACAAGCAGACTTTTCCGACAATCGCCTTGCAAGACAGTAGCGCATTCCGCCACCGCCCTGCACCGCCGTGGGTATTTCGTGCCCAACTAAGTGGCCCACCTTCCCCCATTAACCGGATAGCCCGGTGCCCCGCCGCAGCCTCTTAATGGCTTACCCGTCTAGCCATTATCAAAAAGGTGCCTCCCATGAGTGGTGCAAGAAGCGTCGAGCAGTGGAAAAGCTTTATCGAAGGCTGCCTGGACTTCGTCCGGTGGATGAGGTGTTCCGCATCGCCCGGGACATGTTCACCGAGCCGGAGTTGTTCGAGCTGGAGATGGAGCTGATCTTCGAAAAAAACTGGATCTATGCCTGTCACGAGAGCGAACTGGCCAACAAGCACGACTTCGTGACGATGCGCGCCGGGCGCCAGCCGATGATCATCACCCGCGACGGCGAAGGCCAGCTCAACGCGCTGATCAACGCCTGCCAGCACCGGGGCACCACCCTGACCCGGGTTGGCAAGGGCAACCAGTCCACGTTTACCTGCCCGTTCCATGCCTGGTGCTACAAGAGCGATGGCCGGCTGGTGAAGGTCAAGGCGCCGGGGGAATACCCGGAAGGCTTCGACAAGGCCACTCGCGGCCTGAAAAAGGCGCGGATCGAGAGCTACAAGGGTTTCGTCTTCATCAGCCTCGACGTGAACGGCACCAACAGCCTGGAAGATTTCCTCGGCGACGCCAAAGTGTTCTTCGACATGATGGTCGCCCAATCGGCCACCGGTGAGCTGGAAGTGCTGCCGGGCAAGTCCGCCTACACCTACGACGGTAACTGGAAACTGCAAAACGAGAACGGCCTGGACGGTTATCACGTCAGCACCGTGCACTACAACTACGTGGCCACGGTGCAGCATCGCCAGCAGGTCAATACGGAAAACGGCACCGGCTCGGGCACGACACTGGACTACAGCAAACTCGGCGCCGGCGACGCGAACACCGATGACGGCTGGTTCGCCTTCAACAATGGTCACAGCCTGTTGTTCAGCGACATGCCCAACCCCACCGTGCGTTCGGGCTACGCCACCATCATGCCGCGCCTGATCGAAGAACACGGCCAGCAAAAAGCCGAATGGATGATGCACCGCCTACGCAACCTGAACATCTACCCGAGCCTGTTCTTCCTCGACCAGATCAGCTCGCAGTTGCGGATCATCCGCCCTATCGCATGGAACAAGACCGAAATCATCAGCCAGTGCCTGGGGGTGAAGAACGAGTCTGACGCCGACCGTGAAAACCGTATTCGCCAGTTCGAGGATTTCTTCAACGTCTCGGGCATGGGCACGCCGGATGACCTGGTGGAGTTCCGCGAAGCCCAGCGCGGCTTCCAGGGCCGCCTGGAACGCTGGAGCGATATCTCCCGCGGCAGCCATCGCTGGGAAACCGGGCCGACACCCAATAGCGAATCCATCGGTATCCAGCCGGCGATGACCGGCACCGAATTCACCCACGAAGGGCTGTACGTCAACCAGCACCGCAACTGGCAGAAATTCCTGCTGGACGGGCTCGACCAGCAAGCCCTGAAACTGCGGGAGGTGGAATGATGAATGCGCAATTGCAGTACCGGATCGAACAGTTTTTTTATCGTAAATCCGAGCTGTGCGATGTCCAGGACTGGGACGCCTACGTGCAGTTGTTCGACCCGCAGAGTGAATTCCACCTGCCGCAGTGGGATTCGGAACATGTCTACACCCGCGACCCGAAGCGCGAAATGTCGTTGATCTACTACGCCAACCGCTCGGGGCTGGAGGATCGGGTGTTTCGCCTGCGCACGGGCAAGGCTGCGTCGGCCACGCCGATGCCCAGGACGCTGCATTTGATCAACAACGTGCGGATTGCCGAGCAACCGGACGGGCTGCTGGAGGTGAAGTTGAACTGGCATACGTTGTTCTATCGGCTGGCGACGTCGGAGCAGTTCTACGGCAGCGCCACTTACAGCCTCAAGCCCGATGGCGACAGTTGGTTGATCACCCGCAAGCATGCGCTGCTGCTCAACGACACCATCAACTCGGTGCTGGATTTCTATCATCTGTGACCTGATGCATTACACCTGTGGCGAGGGCGCTTGCTCCCGCTGGACCGGGTTGGCGCTCCAGTGCGTAGCGCTCCCGGCTTTTTGGGGCTGCTGCGCAGCCCAGCGGGAGCAAGCTCCCTCGCCACAGGTAAATCGCAGGCATAGAAAATCAAACTCGCGGAGTTCTGCGAATGAATCACAAAGTGGCCTTCAGTTTTGCCGACGGCAAGACCCTGTTTTTCCCGGTGGGCGCCAATGAGATCCTGTTGGATGCAGCGTTGCGCAATGGCATCAAGATCCCGCTCGACTGCCGCGAAGGCGTTTGCGGCACTTGCCAGGGCCGCTGCGAGTCCGGCGACTACAGCCAGGACTACGTGGACGAGGAAGCCCTCTCCAGCCTCGACCTGCAACAACGCAAAATGCTCAGCTGCCAGACCCGGGTCCAATCCGATGCGGCGTTCTACTTCGATTTTGATTCCAGCCTGTGCAACGCGCCGGGGCCGGTCCAGATCCGCAGCACGGTGAGCAATGTGCAGCAGGTGTCGCCCAGCACGGCGATCCTGCACCTGCAGCTTGAAGCACCATTGGACTTTTTGCCGGGCCAATATGCCCGCCTGTCGATTCCCGGCACCGACAGTTGGCGCTCCTACTCTTTCGCCAACCGCCCGGGCAATCAGTTGCAGTTCCTGATCCGCCTGCTGCCCGATGGCGTGATGAGCAACTACATTCGCGAACGCTGCCAGGTCAGTGATGAGTTGCTGCTGGAAGCGCCATTGGGTGCCTTCTACCTTCGGCATGTCACCCGACCGCTGGTGTTGGTGGCCGGTGGCACTGGTTTATCGGCGCTGCTGGGCATGCTTGACGACCTGGCCGCCAGCACCTGCCAACAGCCGGTGCACCTGTATTACGGCGTGCGGGGTGCGGCCGATTTATGCGAGGCAACACGCATAAAAGCCTACGCCGATACGATCCCGGGGTTTCGCTATACCGAGGTACTCAGCGACCCACCTTCGGACTGGGCCGGCAAACGCGGCTACCTCACCGAGCATTTCGACCTGGCCGAATTGCGGGATCAATCGGCAGATATGTACGTCTGCGGCCCCCCTCCGATGGTCGAATCCATCAAACAATGGCTGCTGGATCAGGCACTTGATGGCGTTCAGCTGTATTACGAAAAGTTTACCGAGAGTAATATCTGACCCCTCAGCGGTTTGAGGGGCTGGTTCGGTGTGCGATCAACCCTGAAAAAAACAAGTAGAAGGGAATGTTAATGGCGGATGACATGGTTAACCCGGTGGGCCTCAAGCGTGGCCTGAAGAACCGGCATATTCAGCTGATTGCCTTGGGAGGGGCGATCGGGACCGGGCTGTTCCTCGGCTCGGCGGGCGTGCTCAAGTCGGCGGGGCCGTCGATGATCCTGGGCTATGCGGTAGCCGGGTTCATCGCGTTCCTGATCATGCGCCAGCTGGGCGAAATGATCGTCGAGGAACCGGTGGCCGGCTCCTTCAGCCACTTCGCCCACAAGTACTGGGGCGGTTACGCAGGCTTCCTCGCCGGCTGGAACTACTGGGTACTCTACGTGCTGGTGGGCATGGCCGAGCTGACAGCGGTGGGCAAGTACATCCAGTTCTGGTGGCCGGAAATTCCGACCTGGGTCAGTGCGGTGGTGTTCTTTGTGCTGGTCAACCTGATCAACACCCTCAACGTGAAGTTCTTCGGTGAGACCGAGTTCTGGTTCGCGATCATCAAGGTGGTGGCGATTGTCGGCATGATCGTGCTCGGCTGCTACCTGCTGTTCAGCGGCACCGGCGGCCCGCAGGCCTCGGTGAGCAACCTGTGGAGCCACGGCGGTTCTTCCCGAATGGCGGCATGGGGCTGTTGATGTCCATGGCGTTCATCATGTTCTCGTTCGGCGGCCTTGAGCTGGTGGGTATTACCGCCGCCGAAGCCAGCGAACCCCGCAAGGTGATCCCGAAGGCGATCAACCAGGTGGTGTACCGGATCCTGATTTTCTACGTCGGCGCCCTTACCGTGCTGCTGTCGTTGTACCCATGGGACCAACTGCTGCAAACCCTCGGCGCGTCGGGCGATGCCTACAGCGGCAGTCCGTTCGTGCAGATCTTTTCCTTGATCGGTAACGACACCGCCGCCCACATCCTCAACTTCGTGGTCCTGACCGCGGCACTGTCGGTGTACAACAGCGGCGTGTACTGCAACAGCCGCATGCTGTTCGGCCTGGCCGAGCAAGGCGACGCGCCGAAAGCGCTGATGAAGTTGAACAAGCAAGGCGTGCCGCTGCGTGCCCTGGGCATCTCGGCCCTGGTGACGCTGCTATGTGTGGTGATCAACTACGTCGCGCCGCATGACGCACTGGAGCTGTTGTTTGCGCTGGTGGTTGCCTCGTTGATGATCAACTGGGCGCTGATCAGCCTGACCCACATCAAGTTCCGCAAGGCCATGGGCGAGCAAGGCGTGGTGCCGTCGTTCAAGACCTTCTGGTTCCCGTTCAGCAACTACCTGTGCCTGGCGTTCATGCTGATGATCATCTGCGTGATGCTGGCGATTCCGGGTGTGCGGGCGTCGGTGTATGCGATTCCGGTCTGGGTCGGGATCATCTATGTGGCGTACCGGTTGCGGTTGAATAACGCGAAGGCAGTAACAGCGCAATAACCCATGTGGGAGCGGGCTTTGTGGGAGCGGGCTTGCTCGCGAAGGCGTCGTGTCAGTCACCTGATGTATTGACTGACACACCGCTTTCGCGAGCAAGCCCGCTCCCACATTTGGATCGTATTGCAAATGAAAAGCCCCGGTACTGATGAGTACCGGGGCTTTTTGTTGGGCCTTGATTACAGCGTGGAACGCACTCGCCACAGCTCGGGAACAATACGGTGTCGAGCATCTTGCGCAGGTAGCCCACGCCTTCGGTGCCGCCCGTACCAGGCTGGAAGCCGATGATCCGCTCCACGGTGGTGACATGGCGGAAGCGCCACTGGCGGAAGGAATCTTCCAGGTCGATAAACTTTTCGGCCAACTGGTACAGGTCCCAATACCGGCTCGGATCGCGATAAACCTCGCGCCACGCCGCCTCCACGGAATCATCGTGAACCGTTGGCGCCGTCGGGTCGCGTTCGGCGCGCTTGGGGTCGATCGCCAGCCCGGCCTTGGTCATCAGGTTGATCGCCTCGTCATACAGCGACGGCGTGGCAATCGCCACCTGCAGCTCCTTCAACAACTCCGGCCGGTGGGCGTGAGGCCGCAACAGCGCCGCGCTTTTGTTGCCGAGGATGAATTCGATTTCCCGGTACTGGAACGACTGGAAACCCGACGACTGCCCCAGGTACGGGCGGATCGACTTGTACTCCGACGGCGTCATGGTCGCCAGTACCGCCCAGGCGTGCACCAACTGGTCAAAGATCCGCGACACCCGCGCCAGCATCTTGAACGCCGGCGGCAGCTCACCCAGGCGCACGTGTTCGCGGGCGGCCTTGAGTTCGTGGAGCATCAACTTCATCCACAGTTCCGAGGTCTGGTGCTGGATGATGAACAGCATCTCGTTGTGGTCCGGCGACAGCGGGTGCTGGGCGCTGAGCACTTTGCCCAGGTCCAGGTAGTCGCCGTAGCTCATGGACTCGGAAAAATTCAGCTCGGCGTTATGCCATTCTTCCGGTGGCTGGTAGTCAGGGGAGAAAGGACACTGGCTCATCGCGTGGGCTCCTTGAGCGGGCGGAGAATGGCTCGTACCGGGCTGGCATCGAGGTTGGCAAAACGCAGCGGCAGCGCGATCAACTCGTAATCGCCCTCCGGCACGTCGTCGAGGACGATGCCTTCGAGAATCGCCATGCCATGCCGGGCGACGGCGTTGTGGGAGTCCATGGTCTTGGACTGCTGCGGGTCCAGGGACGGTGTGTCGATACCGATCAGGCGCACACCGAGGCTGAACAGCAACTCGACCGTTTGCGGGGCGACGGCGGTGAAATTCGAATCCCAGGCATCCACCGGCGCCTGTTGATAAGTGCGCAACAGTACACGCTCCGGGAGGTTTTCCAGGCGGCCTTCCAAACTGATGCGGCTGCACCAGCGCGCCGCTGCCCAGGCAATGCAGCACCCGGCACGGGCCCATGTACACATCCAGGGACACTTCGCCAATCGGCGCGCCGTCCGCGCTGTAGTGCAACGGCGCGTCCACATGGGCGCCGGTGTGGGGCGACAGGGTGATGCGTCCGACATTCACCGGGCACTCGGGGCCGAACTGCCAGACCCGCTCTTCCTGAAACGGCGTATCACCCGGCCAGGTCGGGGTCGCGGTGCTCAAGGGCGGGCTGATGTCCCACCACGTTTTTATTGGATTCATTTCAAGGCTCTCGGTCGTTACTGGGGTGAATGATACGAGGGCCGGCTGTAAATATTCTTGCGAATTCCAGCGCAAAGCAGGAAATCTTTCGCACTTACTGCGAGGAAATGACTGATTGGCGCACAGATATTTCGTACCGACTCAATCCTTCAAACAACAAATATCCCCTGTGGGAGCCGGGCTTGCCCGCGATGAGGTCGGCACAGCGTGCCCTTCCATCGCCTGACACTCCGCCATCGCGGGCAAGCCCGGCTCCCACAGAGGTTGGCGGTGACTCACGGCTGTGCAAATGACTGCGCTTCTGGGCATCCCGATGTCGAGTCCAGACCACTGGCGGGCCGCCCAAGGCGATAGGGTTCGGACTTCCCTTCCACTGCCTCGGAATCATCATGTCCAAGCCAATCACCGTACTGCGCGACACCCATCCACTGCCGGTGCTGGACGCCTGCAAATGGGAAAAAACTCGAAGGCGACCCGCACACCGTCAACCTCAACGCCTACACCAGCGAAGACGGCAGCAAGATCATGGGCACCTGGATCTGCACTCCCGGCAAATGGCGGGTGGACTATGTGAAGTGGGAATACTGTCACATGAATTACCGGTTTCATTGATAACTATGGACACGACAAATACTATTTAATTTCAATCACTTACAATAAATCAACTCAATGTCCATACCTCAACATTTTTTCGCCGCTTAGATTGCTAACCGTCTAAAATCGCGAATTTCTGACAGGTGTCGTCAACCCTATTTTGCGATAAATGAGCAAAGTATCAGAGTCGCTACAAAGTTGATCAACCCGTCAGAACAGACTGGCCTACCTCTGCGACGCTGAAGAAAAAACTAGCATGGATACTTGTCTGACCGCGAGTCTGGGAAGAGTCATAGGTGTCCAGACAATCTTTTCGCAGGACCCAGGATTAGCGCCCATTTATACCAGGCACACCCATAACAGCTCGTAGGCTACACGGGCACTCCACCAAAGCTCCATGTCTCGCGCGCTAGCGTAGGGGGCTTATGAGCAAAATCTCTGATCGGTAACGCTTCACAAAAGACCTATATACAACGTCGTTATCATCGAATAACTAGCGTTTTATCCTCATTTTTTGGGGATCATAAGGTGAGGCTCAGAGAAGCATTCGGACAGGCTTTAAAGAGAGTTAGGCACAAGCTTCATCTAACTCAAGACGACTTCTCTCTAACCGCTGCAAGATCCTACATGGGACTACTCGAGCGTGGAGGCACCAGCCCCACGCTCGACAAGATTGACGCGCTTAGCGAGCAGCTGAATATTCATCCAGTGACACTGCTCTCGCTCTCCTACGCAATGAGAGATGGTGTGGAAATTGGCCATGTTGTCGCTCGGGTCAGAAGCGAATCTGAACTTCTTGCACTTGACGATGATGCGCCTCAACCCAAGAGACGCCCAAAGCGACAGGTATCGCCTCGCCTAGATCGACCATGACATGAAAATTCCGGCAATCTGAATTGCCGGCGTGACCAGCCTGCCTAAAACCACGACGGCTTGTAGTGGTCTACTGATTCGGGACACCGATTTAGGCGAAAATCCTCGCCGTTAAGAGGTGTTCGATGAGCAAGCAAAGACGTACGTTTTCCACCGAGTTCAAACGCGAAGCAGCTGCCTTGGTGCTGGATCAAGGCTACAGCCATATCGAAGCCTGTAGTTCGCTGGGCGTTGCGGACTCGGCATTACGCCGCTGGATAAAACAGCTCCAGGATGAGCTCCAGGGCGTTACCCCAACGAGCAAAGCGCTCACACCCGAGCAGCAGAAGATCCAAGAGCTGGAAGCCAGGATCAACCGGCTGGAGCGGGAGAAAGCGATATTAAAAAAGGCTACCGCTCTCTTGATGTCGGACGAACTCGATCGTACGCGCTGATAGACCAATTGAGTGAGCAGGAGTCGGTAGAAGTGGTCTGTTCAGCTTTCGATGTGCCGCGATCGTGCTTTTACACCCATCGGCTTCGACGTCGTCGTGTCGATGCTCGTCGCGTTGCGCTACGTAGTCGGGTTAACGAGTTGTTTAGCCAAAGTCGAGGCTCGGCTGGCAGCCGCAGCATTTTGGGCATGCTGCGCGAAGACGGAGTGACGATCGGCCGTTTTCGTGTGCGTCGGTTGATGCGTGAGCTGGGCCTGGTCAGCAAACAGCCGGGCTCGCACGCTTACAAACAGGCCACGGTTGAGCGTCCGGATATCCCGAATCGACTAAACCGTGAATTCGCTGTCCAGCACCCGAACCGGGTTTGGTGCGGCGATATCACCTACATCTGGGCGCAAGGTCGCTGGCATTACCTGGCCGTGGTGCTGGATCTGTACACCCGGCGGACGATTGGCTGGGCGCTTTCCACAAAGCCGGATGCCGCGCTGGTGATCAAGGCCCTCGACATGGCCTACGAGCAGCGCGGCAAGCCACAGCAGGTGCGGTTTCATTCCGATCAGGGCAGCCAGTACACCAGCCGCCTGTTCCGGCAGCGGCTATGGCGTTACCGGATCGAACAGAGCATGAGTCGCCGGGGGAACTGCTGGGATAACTCGCCGATGGAGCGCCTGTTTCGCAGCCTGAAATCAGAGTGGATTCCAGCGACTGGTTACCTGACGGCCATGGAAGCCCAGCGGGACATCAGCCATTACCTGATGCACCGCTACAAGTGGATCAGGCCACATCAGCACAATGGCGGGCTACCGCCAGCGGTGGCTGAAGAAAAACTTAAACCACAATCCGGGATGGGTTGACCACTACAATAACATTGTGCTCTAGCCCACGACCTAGGGTGTGAAGAGTGGTGCGCCACAGGATAGATAGAACAATATATAGGTCCTCTATATAATACTGAATCGCCCCGGATTCTCTAGACACTTTGCAAGCTCATTGCGTAACGCTTTTCAAAACTCGACCCAAACCTTGTTGGGTTTCACGACATCGAACTGGCGCTTCAGCAAATTGGGTGAGGCGACCGCTGGCTTACCGCCGTACTTCCAGGGCGGCGTCGATAACCTGTCTGAGAACGCAGACCTTCAAGACGCATCAGCCTCGCCACACGATGACGACCACAATCCTCACCGACCTCGCGCGATCGTCATGGATTTTGCGATAGCCATAAACGCCGCCGCTCTCCAGCCAGGAATGCTTGATCAAACCGCGGCAATCCGTTATCGGTAGCGTTTGTACAACATCAGGCGGCGAGCTTTGAGAATATTTAGATAACTCAACGCAATCTCCCGGCTAGCAAACCTACCGGTTCAGACTCGACTCCAAACGTAGCTTCAGCGTCAAGAAAATGGTTCGAGGCATCACGGGATCGTTTTTGCAGCATTAGCCTAGCCTCCATCTCGAATTGACCTTTCATGAGCCACTTGGTTGTATTGGCCTTACGTTTGCCTTTCATGATCAACCTCATTGGGTCACAGAGTATTGGGAGAAAAAGAATAATGTGATCGACCTTGAATGAAATTTTTTCGACCACTGTATAGCTGTTGCTATTAATGAACATACGATGGACAACACTCTGAGAATCGCCCTGCTCGTCGAGAAAGGCAAGCACCGGATTATGTTTCTCGGGGACTGGCTTTACGGCTGCCACAGTTGAGTAAGTTAACGGCGCGGACGGCTGATGAGCAAAAGGTTGACCTTTGCAGCTTGCTGCGTGAAGGTCACATTTTTGCCATAAATTACGAAAGCATCGATTACTTTCCTGACTACGCCTTTGACGCTTGTGATGGCTACCAGCCGGTCCCAGCACTAAAGGCTGTCATTAAGGTGTTGGCGACACGCAGAAATGCTTGGGGTATGGCTTTATAGTTCGGCCCCTGCAATTCCTACCTCGGTGGAAGCCAGCCGAAAGAGGTGTTACAGACTGACCTGGGCACTGTTCTGGATGCTGCGAACGATGAAATATGTGGAATCTCGCATGGATGACCAGATGAGTATCAGCCCGTAAAAAGGCGTATTGTTGCGAGCACGTAGTGTGCATTCTTATAGAATGTCTCCCCGGCGGCTGTAGTGCCTATTTCAGCAGTTGCACGCAAGGATACACCATCCTTCAGTGATGAACGCAGGGGTAACGCTGCAGTGCTGTGCATAGCTACCGGCGGAAAATATCCGAATATATCCTGCTGACTATAATTTATAGTCAGCAGGATATATTCGGATATACACCAAAATTCATACGCCCTCTATCGGGACTGATTTGCTGCCCAACGCGCATAGTTTATATTTCTCAATGATCAATCAGCGGGCGACTGCTTCCTCAATAGCATTTTCGTCGAGGACTGGCGGAGGTCTGGCGCGCAGCAAGAGATCATTATGACCGATAAGGTGACGCCGGGACGGCGTAACTCGGCGTGGACATGAGCCCAGTCCGGCGTCGGACGTTGGTCGCTTGGCGCGGGTACTGCCAGCGGAAAAAGACGTCGATTCAGCTCGGCATCTGAGAGATCGATGGGCCACTGAAGCCCGCTGGCAGCGAACCGGCAAAGGTAATCTCCCGCACTCGAATGGCCAATGGATAAACTTTTGGCGATCTTGCGCACGGACAGGCCGGCGTCGAACTTTAGGCGTAGTACCTCTCGGATTTTACGCATGGATAAACGCTCCACGACGACCTCTTCGCTTCGATAAAAGAGGCCAATGAATAATCCTGCGTTGCTGCCTGCTTGAAAGTGTCCGGATGGCCGTGGAGTCGGTGTCCGGATGCTTGTGGAATGAGTGTCCGGATCAACGTGGAATCAGCGTCCGGATGTTGGTGGAATGGCTGTCCGGATGGTCATGAAATCCCCACTCAAGGCAGTGGTGTACGACTTCAGCCCAAGCCGCGCGGGCGAACATGCACGCAACTTTCTGGGCCAGTGGAATGGCAAGCTGGTTTGCGATGATTTTGCCGGCTACAAAGCCAGCTTCCAGCAAGGCATCACCGAAATCGGCTGCCTGGCCCACGTCAGCCGCAAGTTTTTTCGATTTGCACGCGACGAATAAAAGCCAACTGGCTGAGCAGGCGCTGCACTCAATTGGCGGGTTGTACGAAATTGAACGGCAAGCGCGGGAAATGACCGACGAAAATCGCTGGCGAATACGCCAGGAAAAAGCGGCGCCCCTTATCGACGCACTACATACCTGGATGTTGGCCCAGCGCGATCTTGTGCCCGAAGGGTCGGCTATCGCCAAAGCTCTGGATTACAGCCTAAAACGCTGGACGGCACGGTCGCGGTAGGGATGGCAGGTAACTGCCATCCCTACCGCGACCGACGGCACTGACTCGATATCTCGAGGACGGGGCTGTGCCCATAGATAATAATGCAGTCGAAAATCAGATAAGGCCGTGGGCACTTGGACGCTCGAACTGGTTGTTTGCTGGCTCGTTACGCAGCGGCAAACGGGCAGCAGCAATCATGAGTTTGATCCAGTCGGCGCGCATGAATGGGCATGATCCATATGCCTATCTGAAAGATGTGCTGACGCGGCTGCCGACGCAGCGAGCGAGTGAGATCGACCAACTGCTGCCGCATCAGTGGGTGCCGGCTTGAGTAATACAACGTGACTTTGGCGCTCAGCTCCCTTCAATCACGCAGCGGTTTTGCCTGAACTTGGACTTTTTCGCGACGACTTTACACAATGCACTTCCCCAATACTCGACAGAAATTGCCTGGTTTGGCGGTTGGATCGCAGACAGACGACGCGACATGTTGATGGCACCGTTGCCGCAAGCTGCTTTCATCTTGGCACGCGCCGATTTACGGGTAGTCCACATGAAGTTGAATAACTCTAGAAGGTTCCCTAGCTGCTCTGGGCAACCCTCTGGAAGGTCGGGGGCGAGGGCTACCACGTTGGGTCAAAGTTCTAAGAAGCACACGCCAAAACCGAAGTACCGACGATCGATCAATCCATACTAAGAGATCGGCTCTGGCAATACGGTTGTCCCAGGTGGCCGAATGACCGCCTTCAAAAATCCACTGATCGCGAGCCTCGACCTCGTGGCAAAGGCGAGTTTTCTCATCTGCGTTTCGCTCGACCCACCCCGGTTGCCAATGGATCGTGTCGATATGGATGACCGGAAGTCCGTGCGAGATCAGTGCACCACCCAGAAGTGTCTCGATCAAACCATGGGAGCTCGTGTCACCTTTCTGGATAATTACTCACGCGTTGAAAAAAGTAAGGCATACGCTGCAGAAGAGAAGCTGCGCAAAGATGAGTATGAAGCTCAGCGCCAGGCAGAGGAGCTTGCCAGCGCCCAAAGTGATGAGCAGTACCGGATCGCTCAGGAACAATTCCATCAACAAAGACAGCTATCTGCTCAGCAGCATCAGGTGGCTCAGACACCGTCTCAAAGTGTGCAACCGGCGCCCTCCTCTCAGAGCCCAGCCTATGTGGTTTCGGCACAGCAAGTGCGCCCTGCTCAGCCTGTAGCTGAGAAACCAGCAGTGCTACGCATGTGGCAGGCCTTCTGGGCAGGCCCGGCATGGAAATACACGCTCTTGATAGGTTCTATGATCACCTGCCTGGCGATCTGGAGACACCACACAGAGGCTGCCACGATCTACACCGACTACACCGATGCTGCGATCACGAATGCGCTGCCCGCGATCGGTGCCGTTTCGGCTCTGATCCTTCGCTGGCTTGAAATGCCTGGCTTGGTCTCAGGGATAGCGTTGGGTACCGGGATTATCTTGGCCATTGCATACGCCGTATACGCGACCTTCCGGACAAACCAGGGAGCTCTGAGTATCACCCTAGTTATTGTTGCCAAGCTCACTCTCATCACAGTGTTCTATGCGGTGATTGGAATGCTGATCGCGTCTCTCTTTTCGAACAGTGCTCGACGCAAAGGTGAATCTCAAGCGCGTGCTGCTGCGAGAAACAGTCGAGAGAAGAAGCAAACAATGGCTCTGATCACAGGCTTGTCGGTGGCGTACACCGCTTTTACCGCCTGGGTCTGCCGGCGACCTGAGTTCACCTCATTTTCCGAATGCCTGGAATTTGATACAGCACCTGCATAAGCCAGGGCGATCGGAACGCGATCGCATGCTTCAGCACACAAGTAGCCCGGGAGATTTCCTGGCTTTTTTTGAGCCGTCGTTACTATCACTGCAGCACCTACACATTTGCTAACCAAGTTTAGTAGCACCCCAGCGGTCAAAGGTGAAAACCCAAGATCGAATTGGGGCAGAATTCGACGATCAGAATGGAGCACATAAATGAAGTGGATTAAAGGGGTGGTTATCGGCGCAATCTTGCTCGTAATCACTGGTGCGGGACTGGGTCTGTTTTACGTTTTGCCGCAGTACGACGTGGTGGCCATCACCGGCGTTGAGGTAAAACGTGTGGACGATGACGGCGTCATCAATGCTGAAAACCCAGCAGACGGCCCTACCCGGGATGTGTATTTCATTAACACTGAACACCCAACATCGAAAAAGGTAATGGTCTATCGCAATGAAGATACCGGGTGGAGTTTTCCGTGGTACTTCAAGTTTGACTCGGCCGACGTACAGGCAAAGGCCCAGGGTTACTCACGAGATGCCCAGCAGCTGGCTCTCATTCGTTATTACGGCTGGCGCATTCAAATCTTGTCCGTGTTCCCAAACATCACAGACATCGAAGCCACGAACAGTCGCGAAGAGCCGTTTCCTTGGTTCAACACGATTTTCCTCACCGTAGGCACGCTGCTGATTTTGTTTGTGGTGTTTTTCTTGCGCCGGCGATTCAAGCGCAAGACCAGGGGCGAAGTGCTGGGTTGAGCGGTTGAAGCACCCGCATTTTCAGCTTGGAAGATTCGTTAGCCGCAGAATTAAAAATGCCAGTCAGTTACCTGACTGGCATTTTTTGTAGGTGAGATTCCTTCATCCGGCCTGGCTAAAGCAAGCCAGTCAGCGCTTTACCATTTTACACTGACGTCGCAAGTCATCGTTTTTGATGCTCCCGCAACTGCCATTGCCGGCCTCCACATAGCAGGTAGCGCGCAGATCGTCGTCTTTAATGCTCGCGCAGCTCCCATTCCCCTCTTTGACGTATCAGTAGGCGCGTTGATCGTCGTTGTTGATGCTGCCGCAACCGGCGTGAGCGAAGCCGCTGAGCATCAGCAGCATTACCAAAACAAGCCTCATCCCACCCTCCATGAATTGCCGAGCGCTACCTGGAACTGTTCGTAGTAGCTATGTCGATTACCGTGGTTCGGAGCAAATGACGGATCAGCCGCGGACTTCCTTTCGGAGGTCGTCCAGTTTCGTCGACAATGTCCTCATCGCGATCCTCGAACGCCTTGGCCATATCACGCTGCAGATCCACCTGGACCTCCATGGATTTTTTTGCCAACTTCATGCCGTCCTTAGAGCCCATAATAATTTTCATCGCCTGATCAGGATGCTTGTTGGCCTCGATCATCAGTTCGAGCTCGTCGGCATCAAAGTGATCTGCGTATACCTGGACCAAGGTATCTTTCAGTAGGTCCTGGGAAATGTTGTCCTCGATCACAGCCTTGATTTTTTCTGGCGCGACTTCGCGATATTTGGATGCATAACCCGACGTGGCGACTTGCACTACCATCTTGTATTGGACGTCCATGCCCATCAACTTGACCAGTTCTTCAGCTTTATCCTGGCTTGAACCGCAACCGGCCAGCAGCACCGAGCAGAACGCCGTGATTGCCCATTTGGAAACGTTCGTCATGAAAGGCCTGCCTTTGTCTTGAGATTTTTTTTGGTGACCGTGGAGTACGGCGGACCGCACTCCAGGTTCTAGGAAAGGTGGTGATCAGTTTCGTCTCAAGCGTGAAGCTTTTGCTCACGAACAGGCCGGAAAATAACGACTTGTCTTCCTTGAAAATGTAGGACTCTTCAAACCTGGCATCGGTGGCCAGCTTTTGAGCGATCGCGCACTCCGAATCGCTGTGATCCTTTGCCCTTGACTCCAAAGTCACTCTGATAACCTGATAGGCCTGTTTCATTGCAAAAGCCGGTGAACTCCTCACGCTTGCTAGCGGCCTTGAATTCGTCGAACGACTCCTTTAACTGGTCGAAGCCCTTGTAGGTCAGCGAGTAGCTGGCCACCTTGGTCTTACGAGCAAAGTCACCTGCGGCTTCCGCAATTACTGCCTGGCCCATGGACGTACTGTAAGCCCCCCATGATGAAGCCACTTAGCGCGCTCTTGAGTTGCGCCTGGACATCGTCAAGCTCTGGGATGGACGCAAATTTAGCCTCGCGCACAATCCGGCCAACTTCACTGCCGTCATTACGATGCACCACTACAAACTCGACCGAACCTTCGCCGTCGCTGGAGCGCGTGAGCTTGAAGTCCAAGTCAACTTTGGTGCCGAACTCCCCTGTAGCGCCGGTGATAAATGCACCAGTGAACGGCAGACGTTGGACGATATTGCTACCCACGAGTAGGGCGACTTGACCACGCCTCCGTACTGATCCATCTCCGCGCGCGGCTGGATCTCATCCGCTACTTCCGAGGGCAGGACCACATCTATGCCTTTGTGCGACAGGTAAGGAGTACTCATGTCCATGCCCAACAATTGGACATGAATCTCGCCCTTCTTGTTATCACCTTCGCGGCTAACCTTGAGGGTGTCGGCCTTCAAGTAAACGCCACCGGCACGACCGCCACCAGTACTGGACGAAAGCAGATACCGTGACCATTCGACCAGAGCAGACTCTTTTGCCCCGGAGTCCATTCCACCGAGCAGCCCCATAATCCCTTTCAGGAATTTATCTGCGCCGTTGGTCTCTGCTGCAACCAGGCGGATTTCCGGTGTTTCAACGGTGACATTTCCCGACCAGAAGGAATAGGAAATATTCTCCCTCGCTTAGGACGTTCTCGAGGAAGTACTGTTCCTTCATCTCATCGTACTGACGCAGCGCTTGCTTCTTGCCGGAGCTCGATAACCCCACACCGGCTGCAAGAATCGCAATACCGGCGACCGCAGCGGCGATGAGGATGTGCTTCTGGTTCATCGTTTTCATAGTCGGTTGCCTTACTGAATTTGAACAGATGCTTGCTGCCAATCAATCACGTGCTGCTGAGAGACTGCAGGCGTCCAGTTGAAGTCGATCCCGGCGCTAGGAAATTCCTTGGCCAGTACGGCACCAAATGACACTCTGTCAGCACAGTGGTCTTGCTTGCAGGCCTCAGCCGGGCCAGCGGTATACACGCGATACGTAGGAACGGCGCGACCGTCTTCGAGCGGCAGGAAGGGTGTCATGTTTGCCGCCGGCAGCACGTACCACTGGCTCTCCAGTTCAGCATCAGCCTGTATACGCCCCTTCCGTGGGAGTCGACCTCGTAGAAGTCGCCGCTCTTTCCGGTGACGTGAATCATCATCGGCACAGCGGACTTTGAAGAGCTCGGGTCCTGCATTGCGATCGGCGATGGGAAGGTGACTTTGATACCGGCCATCTGCGCCAGCGCTTCAGCCTCCCGACCTTCGAACTCCTTCATCCCGGATTTGAGTTGTTCGTAACGCTTCCAAGACGCGTGTGTGCAGCTCAGCCATTTGCTGCTGCAGGCGACGTACTTCTCTCAGGCGGATCTCCTCGCGACGCAGGGCGAAGTTATTGCCTTGGCGAGCATCGAAGTAAAACTCACCACGGTTCTCGCCCATTACGCGTTTTTGAGAATATTGTCTTTGGTTTCCGACGCGTATCCTCTGGGTAAAGTGCTTCGAAGTTCTTGGCGAAGAAGAGGTTCGACAGGCCTACGGTCGTTGGCGACGTTGCCTTCACCAATTGGTAGACCTCAACGACAGCGCGCTTCAACTCAAACCGCATCAAGAGCAAATGCCCTCGTCTGTAGTGATCGCTACATAATACGGATCACTGGAGAACGGCGACAGGACACGGTAGTTGGGGCGCTCAAAGGCCAAATACACCTTCATGTTACGCGCAGGCAGTTCACCCACTTGAAAGAGTGCTTGGTCTGCCCGGCTATTCAGGAAAGAAAGCGCCTTGCCTTTCACCGCTGGGACCAGTGCCTGGTTGAACATCAGACCGCTCGGGTGCACGATTGTTTTTGACCAGGTATCACCGCGATAGGTGTTCGGTACGCCCAACGCAAATTTGTCAAAGGCCCCCTCGGCATAGCCTGAATGCAGAGCAAGGCATGGCGGGTGTCGACGCAAAGGACAGACTTGGATCGGACTCATCAGTTACCGACTTACTGATACCCATTTGCATCCGCTTCCGTCGGTAATCCCCATCAGGTTCTGGTTGGCCAGCACCAATGAGCGGCCGAAGTCACCGGTAGGAACGGCGGCAACAGCGGCTGGAGCTGCCTCCACAGGTACTGTGGCCACGGCAGCTACAGGAGCAACAGGGGCAACGGGCGCAACCGTCATAGGTACTTGAGCCACCGGCACCGGTTGCACTGGCGCGGGTGAAGCCTCTGGTGCTGGTTGTGGTATCACAGTTGCCGTTACAGGCGCTGGGGCCGGTGCAGCAGCCACAGGCGCTGCGACGGCAGGCTCAGTAGGAGCAGCGGCGGGCTGGTAGTACAGACGCAGCGGCCGGAGCGGCAGGCGGCGAAGTCAGCGTGGCAGGCCCAGATTGATCGCATTGCCCGCGCCGGTGGCGTAAACCGCCCCCTTTGCGTCGACTGCTTTCCAGGTGACCTTGGCCGTCGGGCATTCCTGGCCGAGAATATACGGGAGCTTCGATAGAAGCGTGTTCAGCGGCTTCTGGTCATCCCACGTTGGGCGCTGCATGGTGATGGTTACTTCTGGTTTGCACCAGGTGGTCGCCTCACCATCAACGTCACTCTGGATCTGTTTCTGTTTTCGAGTAGGCGAGCTGGTGAGCCCAGGCTTGCGGCGCGGATGCCACAAGCACCCACTACAAAGAGAGCGAGTGCGCGGTTTTTCATGAAGATCCCTTAGATGAGTTCCCAGGTGCCGTTGGCTTGTTTGCAGAAGGTGCTCTTCTTCCTGCTCAGTGTTTCCGTCGGCCGCTTTGAGACTCACGGTCACCGGCCGGCAAGACGTTTCAGCAGCGACCTGCTGAGTTGGCAACGTCGGGATCGAATCCAGATCGAAGGCCTTTGTTTCCTTGTCGGCAGCGACGTTCATCTCGTCCAAATTGGCCGCGGGCTTCACACTCTTCGCAACGGCTACAGATTTTGGCTTCAACCAAACTTTTGTGGACGTAGCCGACAGTGACACCCTTGCGGCCGACAGAATCCAGTCGCCTGTCGAACCAACGGCAGTGAACTCGGTGCCAGGTTTCAAAACCACCCACTTTGTCTGCGCCTTTTTCAGGCGCGGCGCGGACGTTCGAACTGCTTTTGGTGACGTACTGCTCGTTGATGAGTTTCATCGAAGGGACGGCAACGATCTTAGGTGCACGTTTCACTTCAACCGTTTTGGTTTGGGTGAACTCTTGGCCCTGAACGATCTCCGCCGACGCGCCGGAATGCGCCGATGTCCAGGACACAGGCAGACTCGACCCGCTAGGCGAGGCATTCAGAGCGTCTTGCGTGCGTTGCGCCAGGGCCTGCTGGTCTTGCTCATCGAGTTTTGCACCGATTTTACTCCCGATGTAACCGCCGAGAGCACCGCCGACCAAGGTGGCTACGATCCGTCCGCTGGCCTTTGCCGATGAACTGCCCAATGACTGGCGCCAGCGACGACACCCACTGCGGTAGCCGGCCTGTTGCTTGTTGATCCCCAACTCAGCGCAGCCAGAGGTTGATGCTGCGATGGCCATGCTAGTACTGAAACGAGAAACTTTTTACGCACGTGAATCTCCCTTTATGTAGGTCACTCTGCTTTCAGCAGAGGCCTTTGTGATGTTTGTAAAGCATTGCTTCTGAGGACATGGCCCAATGGAAAACGGTGGCAAGCACAACTGGCTGTTTGCCCAAGCTCCTGAACGCATCTCTATAACCGGGGCTATCGACAATTGCGTTGCCAACACGAGAGGCAGCATAACGTCGAAATCACGGCGAACCGGTCGAACGAAGGGAATTCGCCCGGGGAGGCTTCGAAAGCGCCTCAATACCCGAGATGATCAAGACCACAAGACTGATGCCGCCGAAGAACAACCCGCTAAAAAAGGGAGAAGGGGATAAACCACATATTCTTGAGGACGTTCAAACCCTCAACGCCGTGGATGTCGGTGTGAGCGACGTCATAGGCCATGTTGTCGGCAATGCCAGGCAATAAGCCTGGTACTGCTCACGCGTAGCCAGAAGGTTCATGCCCTTCACATAGAGAGGACCGAGCTTGGTCTTCGCCATGTGGCGAACCTCGTGGTGTTGGCCAGAGCATCTCGTGTCCGCACACCGGGATTGATTGACCTGGCGTACTTCGTCAATGGTCGGCTGGTATCCCAGATCTGCCCCTAAAATTCGGCCCATTTGATCGGTCGCCACTCACTCCCCGAGATGCCTCCCGCACGAAAAACCTTCGAGCTGTGCATACGCCCTGGCTGAATGTCACTGATGGAGGGCAACGACAATTTCTTGCAGGCGCTCGTATAACGCGTCTCCATTACGGACGGTGTAGCCACGAAAAAAACTGCAGCTGAAAAACCTTGGAAGTTCTTGTCGATGCGCTCGACGTAGGAGCCTTGGAACACTCATCAGAACGCCGAGGTTTGCTATAAAAGCCTTCCCCTCTCCCTGGTCCTTGTAAGCCTTATAGGGGATCTGCGGAATAGTCAGGGAGTCATAGAGCAATCCCCTTTTTGGTGACATATGCGTAGAGGCTGCTACCCCGTAGCGAGCCGGGGAACTGCTCTGCGATTCCAATCCGGTGCCGCACCCTGAAAACCACCACGTCAACGGGCCGTAACGACAAGTGTCGATGCTCCGAGCCAAACCCACAGCACCCTCCCCTTGCCTTGGTAGCGTCGATAACAGATTTCGCCATACCAGCAAGCACATGCTCGTCGCCGCCAGGATTTGGCTATAGGTTCTCAAGGACTTCGAGTTTTTCGAAGGGGGATATCAGCGCCAGCGAAGTTGAGCAGCTCGGCGTTGAACAGCAAGACTGCAGATCAAATAAAGGGCGTTCAAAAACCACTAGTGCGATTAGCATCCAACGGGTCCTTGTCAGAAATTAAACGCCAGGGCCCTGGATGATGAGGGGAAAGCGCAAATAGATGTAGCATATTGCCATCTAGCAGGCGACGGCACCACTCAAAATGCTTGTCGAATTCCGATGCAGAACGCCTGGCAGATGTTTTTCGTTACCCTACGATCAGAACTTAACGGGACTGAGAGGACTTTCAATGCCGCGCACAACATTCCCTCCCGCACGTTCCAATTCTGGGTTTCAGACGGTGTGTAAATGGAGAATGGATGTCTCGGCGGTCGCCGGCGGCCAAGCCGTTAAACTGCATTAATGCGATCAGTCCCAATGAGTGGATGTTTCCCATTGGCCGGCCCTTTCGCGCTCAAACAACGAAAGCGCAGCGCATGAAACAATGCGTTGCGAAAACCCATGGAATAGGCGGCATGAATTGAAATCAGTCACTCAAACCCGGCGAGAGAACACAAACGATCTCTTACTCCCAAGGGCGGGTGGAAGTTACCCCATTCGGCAGGTAACAATCTGGACGTAAACCTTACTGCGTTTTTGGTCACCAACACTGGCAAGGTGGTGGAATGACAGCGGCATGGTTTTCTTTCAATGCACCCGAGCACTCTTCAGGCGCGGCGACATTCGCGCCCCGATCGCTCATGGCGACACGGTCAGTCACAGCATCAGCTTCGACTCGTCTCGACTCCCGTCCCATATCACGAAAGATCGCAATCACTTTGACGCAAGACGGCAACGCCGGCGGCTTCGAAGCAGTCAAAGACCTTCGCGCTATCGTCATTGCCGGGGACCAAAACCCTGGAACTGGCACCTGAGCCCTTTTCACAAGAGACGGGCATCATTCGTGCTTGAGTTGTACGTCCGGAACGGCCAGCTCAAGGCGCGCTCTGTATGGCAAGGTTTCGCCTCAGGGTCTTGCCGGACTCTGCGGGTTTTATGGCATCGAAGTTGAAGACCGTTGCATCCTCCGCGCCGGCGGCGAACACCTGCACCGCCTCCAAAAGCCCGTCAACATCGCCAAGACCGTGGTTAAACTGGACAAACCTGGCAGCAGCCACAAGGTGTCCCTCGAAAAAAGGGCCGTCCGCTCCAAAGGTTATTCGGGTCAGCGCAACGTGGGTTGATAACGGCGACGGATCTGACAATGACGACCTCGATCTGCGGATTGGCATCCCTTCGTCCTGATGGGCGAATGTCCATCATCCAGGCACCTGACAAGCGTGGGGCTTTTTGACGTCGATCCCTTCGTTTTCCATACCGGTGACGTAGTCTGCGCCAGCGCCTCCGCTCCAGGTATTGAAACCGTCGAAAATTAATCCAGCAATCTCGCAGCTCATGGGGGGCAAGGTAGTGCTGGTCTGCAGCGTTTATTCAGCAGTAGACAACGGTGCGGTGTAACCGGCCAGCAAACACACCTTTCTGACCCCACCGCCAAAGGCGATGGTGTCCACCTATTTAAGTGGACACCACTTCTAGCCTTTTAAGAGGGTCTTTCATGCAGCCACAACGCCGTTCC
Organism: Heterostelium multicystogenum; assembly: GCA_003667245.1. NCBI lineage: Eukaryota > Evosea > Eumycetozoa > Acytosteliales > Acytosteliaceae > Heterostelium > Heterostelium multicystogenum. The sequence goes on along the minus strand of RCNN01000190.1, from coordinate 36,489 downwards.
TATTCCAGGTCGTTCAAGGCCCAAGTCATTCAAGAGTGCGCCCAACCTGGGGCCTCGATTGCCAACGTTGCGCTGAGCCACAGCCTCAACGCGAACCTCGTCCACAAGTGGATTCGGCTGCAAACGCAGAAAAGCATGGCGCTGCATCCCGCTTTTGTTTCACTGCCCATGCCACTCGCCAGCACTGAGTCGCAATCGGCATCATCGACTATCAGCGTTGAGATCCAGCATCCGCGCGGCACCGTTAAAGTGAACTGGCCAACTGAAAGTGCTGCTGCCTGTGCAACCTTTCTTCGAGACCTGTTGCGATGATTCGTATCGACGCCATCTGGCTCGCCACTGAGCCCATGGACATGCGCGCCGGCACTGACACAGCGCTGGCGCGGGTGGTGGCCGTGTTCGGTGCGGCGCAGCCGCACTGTGCTTATCTGTTTGCCAACCGCCGCGCCAATCGCATGAAAGTGCTGGTGCACGATGGGTTGGGCATCTGGCTGGCGGCGCGCCGACTGCATCAAGGCAAATTTTTCTGGCCGGGATCTCGGCACGGCTCGCAGATGGAATTGGGTGCCGAACAACTGCATGCCCTGGTGCTGGGTTTACCTTGGCAAAGAGTTGGGCAAAACAGTGCGATTACCCTGATGTAATCACTGCCATGGCCAGCGTCGCCGTGCAATTGTCCGATGAGCCTATCGTCAGTGTTGGCCTGTTCTGACAAAATCGGCGGCATGACTTTGCTTCCTGATTTCGACCAATTAAACCCTGAACAACTGCGCGCTATCGCCGCGCAGCTGATGCAGCGTGTCGAGACTCTCGATCAAAAAGTCGAGTCCATGGACAAGCAGATCCATCACTACAAAACGGTCAACGACAAGCTGACCCACGAGATCGCACAGCTCAAGCGTTTCAAGTTTGCCAAGCGCAGCGAGCAGCTAAATCCGTATCAAACCAGCCTGCTCGATGACGTGATCGATGCCGATATCGCGGCCATCGAAGCCGAGCTTGAGACGTTGCAACCCGCTCCAGCCCCGACCGTGGCTCGGCAAAAACCTAAACGCACCGCCTTGCCGCCCGAGTTTCCACGCACGCCCATCCATCACGAACCGGACAACACTCACTGCCAATGCGGCTGCGCCCTCAAGCGTATCGGCGAGGATGTCAGCGAGAAACTCGACTACACGCCCGGCGTGTTCACGGTTGAACAACACATCCGTGGCAAGTGGGTCTGTGAGGACTGCGAGACCCTGATCCAGGCACCTGTTCCTGCGCAGGTCATCGATAAAGGCATCCCCACAGCAGGTTTGCTGGCTCAAGTGATGATCGCCAAATACGGTGATCATTTGCCACTGTACCGTCAGGAAAAGATCTTTGGCCGGGCCGGCCTCGCCATCCCGCGCTCGACCTTGGCGCAGTGGGTCGGCACTTGCGGTGTGCAACTGCAACCACTGGTTGATGCTCTGCGCGAAGTGGTGCTTGGACACAACGTGGTGCACGCCGATGAAACGCCGGTACAGGTGCTCATGCCTGGCTCGAAGAAAACCCATCGGGCCTACGTCTGGGCCTATGCAACCACCGCGTCTGCCGATATCCGCGCAGTGGTGTACGACTTCAGCCCCAGCCGCTCGGGCGAACATGCACGCAACTTCCTGCAAGACTGGAAGGGCAAGCTGGTCTGCGATGATTTTGGTGGTTACAAAGCCAGTTTTGCACTCGGTGTCACTGAAATCGGCTGCATGGCCCATGCGCGGCGTAAGTTCTTCGACCTGCACGCCACGAACAAAAGCACGCTCGCCGAGCAAGCTCTGCGCTATATCCAGTTGCTGTACGAAATCGAAAGTGAAATCCGCGATTTGGAGCCCGATGTACGGCGACGAATACGACAAGAAAAAGCCGTCCCCGTGATGAACATGCTGCACACTTGGATGATCGCCCAGCGCGAGCTGGTACACGAGGGTGTGGCCATCGCCAAGGCCCTGGATTACAGCCTGAAACGCTGGACGGCGTTGTCACGTTATCTGGATGACGGCGCGGTGCCTATTGATAACAACCACATCGAGCAGCAAATCCGGCCATGGGCGCTCGGACGCAAGAACTGGCTCTTTGCAGGGTCGTTACGCAGCGGACAACGCGCGGCTGCGCTGATGAGTTTGATCCAATCGGCCAAGCTTAACGGGCATGATCCGTATGCTTATCTCAAGGATGTGCTGATGCGGCTGCCGACGCAGCGCGCCAGTGAGATCGCCGAGTTGTTGCCGCATAACTGGCTGCCGTTACGCAACCTGTAATGCCCGTTCGCTTACGAAGCGCGTCACGATGCGACGGTTCTCCTTCAGCCAGCCAAACATGCGTTCGATGATGTTGCGCTGCCGATATTTGGGGCGATCAAAAAGTCGAGGCAATCCTGGCTTGGTTTTGCGCTTCATGCTTCGCAACGGAATGACTGGCTGCATGCGATAACGATCACAATACTGGCGCAGCGCTTCAGCGTCGTAACCCTTGTCAGCCAGCAACCAGCGGCAACGCTTGCGTGGGCGACCGCGCAGGCTGGGTATGCAAGCCTGATCGAGTAGCGGTTGGGCATAGGCTATATCGCTGGCTTGTCCGCCTGACAACAGGAAACGCAGAGGCACACCATTGGCGTCGCACAGCATGTGAATCTTGGTCGTCAGGCCACCCCGGCTGCGCCCGAGCGCGTGGTCTTGCGGTTCTTCAAATCCCCTTTTTTCCCGGCACCTGATGAGGCCCGGGTTGCTCGTACGGCAGTGGAGTCGATCATCCATGTTTCCAAGTCAATCAAACCCTGCTCATTCAATCGGATATGAAGACGCTTGAGCATCTGATCAAAAGCTCCGCAATCACGCCATCCCCGGAACCGTTGATAGATCGTTGACCAAGGGCCGAATCGTTCGGGCATGTCTCGCCAGGCTGCGCCAGAGCAAAGCACCCAGAGAATACCGTTTAGCATCAGGCGATCATCGGCCCGAGGGCGCCCGGTGCGCTGATTTTTGGTGAAGATATCTGCAACCAGATCCCAAGCTGCGTCGGGGAGTTCATACCGCTTTGCCATCTTGGCCTCCTGGCTTTAATGGCGGTGTATTTTACAGAAAATCGTATTTCTTGGGTTTACGTACAGAGCCTAGATCGCCTTGAGCGTATTTCCCTTCCCATTGGCAAGGGAGCAATCTTGCAGGATCGTCGAGGCTGCCTGTGGAGTGTCATGGAGGGGGAAAGGCCCCTCGCCTGGTTGCCCTGACCGATGGGATGAATAAGCCTCTGTGTCGCACTGTGGAGGCCGATCAGCCTCCTCTGAGTCCGCCAGCCCATCCAACCAAAAAACAATTATAAATCCCACGACGAATGAGCTGGTGTGTTTAAAGCTGCTCCACGAATGGTTGGATGCCGTTGGTGCGCTAGGGTAATCCATTTTTCTCTAAGTTCAGCGTGCAGCATTGCTCTGTGACGGATTTGGGCCGGCCAGTAGAATCGGCGGCTTAGGCTGCTAAATTTGGCTTCGGTAATCGTACTCCTAGGAAAAAAATGAAGACTTCTTCTCAGATGAATTTCACGAATGAAGACCGAATTGAGATTTCTCATCCTCTCCTTTACGCACTCATGACCTATGGTGACGGATCAGCGACCAAGGTACCCATTTCAAACTGGAACTCGTGGGGCTTGGGCTCGCGTGGGATTCTCACCTGGTTGGTAATGGAAGCCCTGAATGTCAGGCGGCATCCCTGGCATCCTGACGCCTGCCAGGCTTCGGCACCCATTGAGGAGGAGGCTGCAGGGGCGCTGAAGATTCTTAAGGAACACCTCGATACGCCCCACAAGGTCGAAATCGCGCTAGGTGAAATCAGGCGTATCTACGATCACACGCAGTCGGTATTTAAGCGGCGTGGAATTCGGACAGTTCAGCTTCATCGCAGCCTTTATGACGGAGATAAAGGGGGGGGCGAGGAGGGGTATGCCACCACCATCTTGGATATGTCTAGAGCGGCAAAGCGTCTTAATCACGAGCACTTCGATCTCCCTTCCAATGTCCTTACTTCATGGTGCGAGGGAGCCGGTTATGCAAGCTATCCAGTGACCATACGGGTCGAACATCCTGTAGAAAACGTCCTTTGGAGCAGTGATGTGATCGCTTCAAAAGGGGAGAAGCCAACCAGTTCGGCGGTTGAAAGTGGTGAGTGGATAGTTCTCAACCGGTCGTTAAATGGCCTGTTGAGCGTTCCAGCTGACGGGGTCATTGTGCACCGCAACTCAAATCTCTGGAGGCCAAGTTACGACCTGGAGGAAAGGATCGATTCCTGCAAGGGTTTAACTTCTGAGGAGCGTGCTGAGAAGTATCTCGCTAAGCAGCGAGGAAAGTTGGCGCCTCTGAAGGGATATTCCATTCCGCATTACCGCCAGGGGTTACTGAATCTCCGTTGGAGGGATCGTCTTAAAATTGCGCTGCAGGTAATGAGAACGCGGTGATACGCCGGTTGCAAATGCACTTTGCTGCCGCACGATAGTAAGCGTCCGGGAAACACACCTAACTGATGCCATCGCTTGAGGCTATGGTGTCCACTCAAATTGATCTGACCCCGAAATGTTGGACATCAACATTGGGGGGTGTTCATGAAAAAATACACAGAGCAGACGAAATTGTCGGTTGTTGAAGATTACTGCTCGGGGAGCGCAGGTCACAGAGAGGTCGCGCATCGTCATGGGGTAGATGCTTCATCGCTTCGAAAGTGGATCGCGGCATATCAGGCGCTTGGTGCCGCAGGCCTCAAAAGTAAGAGAAAGAAGAACTACAGCCCTGAGTTCAAGCTGAATGTTTTGCAGCGCATGCGAGAGGAAGAGCTGTCCTATCGCCAAGTCGCTGCCCTGTTTGATATCCGGAAATCCGACATCATTGGCGAATGGGAGCGCAGGTATGATGAAGGCGGTTTGGAGGCCTTGTCCCGGCAGCCAGGAAGCGGACTTCACAAAAAAAATGACAAACCCCATCCCGTCCATTCAGCTTGAATCTTCGGACGATGAAGCTCGTACGCGCGATGATTTGCTGGCCGAATTGAGCCAGTTGCGGATGGAAATTGCTTATTTAAAAAAGCTCGATGCCTTGGTTCAAGCGAAGGAACGAGCAGCGCAGCGGAAAAAGCGCAAATCGTGCGGATTTCGGAGCACCGTGACCGGCCGTTTCGGTTGATCGTGACCGCTCATTTCGCTAACGCGTGACCGCTCATTTCGGTAGCAACGTGACCGATTCTCCGCCTGTTCCGAAACAGGTGGTCACGGCTTACCGAAATCGCCGGTCACGACTTAGCGAAAGCCTTCCCCTTCGTTGCGCATGACCTGATGCGCCGCCATCCTCGACCGATTTCGGGAGAGGAAGATGGCGGCGCCGCGAGTAGCCATGCGAAACATCAAAGAATGTCTGCGCCTCAAGTTTGAGGCCGGCTTGTCCCACGAGAAGATTGCCCGTGCCTTGCAGCTGTCCAAGGGCGTGGTTAGCAAGTACATCGCGGCGGCGCGGGTGGCCGGGCTGGACTGGCCGGCGCTGGTGGCCATGGACGAGGCCGCGCTGGCGGCCGCCTTGTTTGCACCGACGTCGACGAACAAGCCGCGCGGTGAGCGAGTGCTGCCCGATGTGCTGAGCATCCACCGCGAGTTGCGACGCAAGGGCGTGACCTTGCAGCTGCTGTGGGAGGAATATCTCGCCGCGCATGCGGGCCAGCCGACCTACCGCTACACCCAGTTCGTCGAGCACTACCGGCGCTACGCCCAGACGCTCAAACGTTCGATGCGTCAGCTGCACCGTGCGGGCGAGAAGCTATTCATCGACTATGCCGGGCCGACGCTGCCGGTGGTCGACCCGGCCACCGGCGAAGTGCGCCGGGCGCACATCTTCGTCGCCGCCCTGGGCGCCTCGAATTACACCTATGCCTGCGCGACGCCAGGCGAAACCCAGGTGGACTGGCTGACCTCGCTGGGCCAGGCTCTGACCTACTTTGGCGGCGTGCCGGAAATGGTTGTGCCGGACAATCCGCGCGCCCTGGTCGCCCAGCCGGATCGCTACGAGCCGGGCCTGAACCGGGCCACGCTGGAGTGCGCGCGTCATTACCAGACGGTGATCCTGCCGGCACGGCCACGCAAGCCTCAGGACAAGGCCAAGGCCGAGGTGGCGGTGCAGGTGGTCGAGCGCTGGATCATGGCGCGGCTGCGCCATCGGCAGTTCTTCAGCCTGCATGCGCTTAACCAGGCCATCGCCGAGCTGCTGGAGGATCTGAATCGGCGCCCGTTCAAGCGGCTCGATGGCTGCCGGCGCGACTGGTTCGAGCGTCTGGATCGCCCGGCCTTGCGAGCGCTGCCGGTGCATCCCTACGAGGTCGCCACCTTCAAGCGCTGCAAGGTCAGCATCGACTACCACATCGAGGTCAATGGCAGCTTCTACAGCGTGCCCTCCGCCCTGGCCCGGCAGAACGTGGACGTGCGACTGACGGCACACACCCTGGAAGTGCTGCATGGCAACCGGCGGGTGGCCAGCCACCTGCTGCTGGGGCGACGCGGCGCTTACAGTACCCAGCGCGAACACATGCCCGCAGCGCACCAGGCGCATCGTGAGTGGACGCCGCAACGCCTGCTCGACTGGGGCGAGCGGATCGGCCCCTACACGCGCCAACTGATCGATCACCAACTGACCCACAAGCCGCACCCGGAGATGGGCTACCGCGCCTGCCTCGGCCTGCTCTCGCTGGCCCGGCGCTATGGCAATGCACGCCTGGAAGCCGCTGCCGAACGTGCCGTACACCTGCGCGCCTTCACCGGGCGCAGCGTGCGCAACCTGCTCCAGCAAGGCCTGGATCAACAGCCGCTGCCCCAGCGTGCCGCCGAAACGACCTTACCCGGCGACCACGAGAACGTCCGTGGCGCCGACTACTACCAACCCCCGCAACAGGAGCTGTTCGATGATGCCGCAACACACCCTGAATCAACTGCACCAGCTACGCCTGGACGGCATGGCCCGCGCCCTGGAAGAGCAATGGACGCTGCCGGCCAGCCACAGCCTGAGCTTCGATGAACGCCTCGGCCTACTGCTCGACCGCGAACTGGCCTGGCGTGACAACCAGCGCCTGGTACGGCTGCGCAAGAAGGCCAAGCTCAAGTACGCCAACGCCTGCCTGGAAGATCTCGACCGCCGCTCCGGACGCGCCCTGGACGAGCGTCTGATCGCCACCCTGGCCAGTGGCGACTGGATCCGCCAGCAGCACAACCTGCTGCTGACCGGCCCGACCGGTGCCGGCAAAACCTGGCTGGCCTGCGCCCTGGGCAACCAGGCCTGCCGCCAGGGCTATAGCACCCTGTACCTGCGCACCCCGCGCCTGCTGGAACAACTGCGCATCGCTCATGGCGACGGCAGCTTCGGCCGTACCCTGCAACAGCTGGCAAAGGTCGACGTCCTGGTGCTGGACGACTGGGCGCTAGCCCCGCTGGAGGAAGGAGCCCGGCATGACCTGCTGGAGGTGATCGACGACCGCGCTGGCAGCCGCTCCACCATCCTGACGAGCCAACTGCCCATCGAGCACTGGCACGGCTGGATCAACGACCCGACCCTGGCCGATGCCATCCTCGACCGCCTGGTGCACAACGCCTACCGACTGACGATGAAAGGCGAGTCGCTGCGCCGAAAAAAAGCCGAGGAACAAGCCGCATCGTGACCGATGCGATTACAATCCAGAACCCGCGCAACCGGGGTGGAAGCACCGGTCACGTATTAGCGAAACGCTCGGTCACGTTCACCGAAATCCGCACAAATCGTGATTGAACTGAGGCAGGAGCACCCTCTGGAAGGCCTTCTGAAATTGGCTGGCCTGGCCCGTAGCACTTTTTACTATCAACAAAAGGTGCAGCAATCCGTTGATAAATACGCGGTGCTGAAGTCCAGAATTTGCTCAATTTTCGACGAGCACAAGGGCCGATATGGCTATCGCCGTATCACTGCTGCCGTTCGGCGAGCTGGCCACCTCGTGAACCACAAGACTGTTCAGCGCCTCATGGGCGAGCTTCAGTTGAAAAGCCGTGTGCGCATAAAGAAATACCGGGCCTACAGAGGCGAAGAGGGTCAGGTAGCGCCGAACCTGCTGAAACGGAAGTTCGATGCCAAACGACCGAACCAGAAATGGGTAACCGATGTGACGGAGTTTCGGGTCGGGGGGCAGAAGCTTTATCTCTCGCCGATCCTTGACCTCTATAACGGCGAAATAATCGCCTTCAAGACCGCGAGGCGCCCGCTGTTCGACATGGTTGGTGCGATGCTACGGCAAGCTTTTGAGAGGCTGCGGCCACGCGATAAACCAATTTTGCATTCCGACCAGGGATGGCAGTACCGGATGCCTATCTACCGCCGCGTGCTGAACGAGCGTGCGGTAAAGCCAAGCATGTCCCGCAAAGGAAATTGCTATGACAATGCGGCTATGGAAAGCTTTTTTGGCACGTTGAAATCCGAGTTCTTTTACCTGAACAAATTCAACAGTCTCGATGAGCTTGAAGCAGGTATAGAGGACTACATACACTACTACAATCATTCGCGAATCAGGCTGAAGCTAAGTGGCCTGAGCCCTGTGGAATACAGGACTCAAGCACGGCGGGCATAGAAGGCGTCCAACATTTCGGGGTCAGATCAAATTAAGTGGGCACCATTTTCAGCCATTCTAGGTGGGCATGCGCATTGGCACTGAAACCGTAATGGCGCGGGCTGTTGTAATGTTAGGTGCGGCGAGTAGGTACTGTGCTCATCTGTTTGCCAATTCCCGCACGACACGGCTCTGAAGCCGATTGGATGCCGAGCAACTTCAAGCTCTCGTGCTGGGGTGGGTAGCCTTGGAAAAGAATCGGTGCTGGTAGCTCAATCACGATGTTTTAGGCCATGGCCTTGGGGCCAATCTGTTAGTCGCCGCTGAGAGTCTGCTCTGGCACAATCAGCGGCATGATTTCTTCGACCAACCTCGACCAGGTGCCCCCAGAACAGTTTCGCGCCATGGCCGAACGGGGCATGCAGTTGCTGTTCCTAGTCGATGCCACCGGCAAGAAGAACCACCGTCTGAAACGAGTGTTGAATCGCGACGCTTTTCCGAAAGAATTGACTAATAAGAAACGATTTATGAGCGAACGAGCCCAACGCAAGTCAAATAGCCACAAACTGAATGAGATCCCCGAAGCTGTGATCCTGCAACTCGGCAAGCGCTCGGATCGCGATCTTTCGGTTGAATGTGGTATTTCGGCTTACTTCTTGAAGCAGAAGCGGCTTGCCTTGGGTATCGACCAGTTCAAACGTGGTGTATACCCGGAAGAAATGGTTCAGCTGCTGGGGAAGGTTACTGACCGGGAGGTCGGTGAGCAGTTTGGGTACCATATCGCAACCGTCTGTGCACTTCGAAAAAAAATGGGCATAGCCTCCACGGTTAAGCCTGCAACCACACCAACTCAAACGCCCAACGCAAAAAAACGCGAGATAGTAAAATTGCCGCAGGAGCTGGTCAGTCAGCTGGGGGTGCGATCTGATCAGGACCTATCCACTGAGTTCGGTTTCACCCTGCACTACCTGAAGAAAGAGCGCAAAGCCCGGGCATTTCGAGTGTAAATGTGCCTAAGTACCCCGAAGAAATGTTGTCCTTGCTTGGGAAGGTAGCCGATCGTGATTTGGTGGCCAGGTTTGGCTACTCATCAACCACACTTTCAATACTTCGAAAGAAGTTGGGGATCAAGCGGCACCATAAGGTCTGGACGGCCGAACGCATTGCGTTACTGGGCAAAATTAAAGACTCAGAGGTCGCGGCCTTGCTCGGCGGCGCATTTACAAAAGGATCGGTCGGTCAATGTCGTCGCTCCCTGGGAATACCTATTTGCCGAGGACCAAGAAATGGCGCCCCAACTGCCCTTTTCCTCTCGCTCAGTCGGGGCTTAACCAGCGGGAAGATGGAAGCATTGCCAAGCGCACAACCAGGTGAGACCGGACAATTGACTCAATTTCCGCTAGTCCCTGGTTCAGAAGCCAATTCGTTTCAAACCTAAGCCAAAGGATTAAAAAAAAGCCCCAGCACATGGCTGGGGCTTTTGTTAGACCAACTAACGCTTAGAAGCGATAGGTCAGGCCGAGGCCGAGGCCGTGTGCGCTGTTTTCATACTTGGCGTTGTAGGTGGTGTTTACACCTGGGGCAAGAGGCTTCGAGCTGCTGACTTTAACGTCTTCCTCCATCAGGTAGGAGTATGCCATGTCGACAGTGATGTCTTCGGTTGGGCTCCAGCCAGCACCAAGGCTGAACACGGTGCGGTCGCCGGTCGGGATCCGTGGCGAACGATCTTCGTTGTTGGTAGGCGACTGGTCGACCGAGAGGCCGGTACGCAGAGTCCATTCTTTGTTGACCTTGTAGCTAGCACCGATGGCGTGGGCCCAAGTGTCGTGCCAGTTCTGTGGCTCACTGATAGTGCCAATTGCGCCAGAGCTGCCGCCCAACTGCGCAGGTACGCCACTATTGTTGACTGTGATGTCCTCCAGGCGGCTCCAGCGGGTCCAGGTGCTGCCGACGTAAAGGGTCACGTCGTCGGTCAGCTCGTGGGTAACCGAGAAATCCACGGACTCAGGGGTCTTGATTTTCAGTGAGGCATCAAACTTGGTGCCACTGAAAACGCTGAACGGAGCACCAGTGATCCTTGTTTTGCCGTCGAGCTTGTAATCAACCATCGAGTGGTAGGTTAGACCTAGACGCGTGCTGTCAGTGGCCTGGATCATGACGCCGATGTTGTAGCCAACGGCAGTGTCGTCCCCGCTGATTTTCACTTCGCCGTCGTTCGTACCAGCAAAGTTGCTGCGGACATCAGACTTCAATGTGCCGTCAATACGGTTGATGGTCGGACCGAAAACCGATCGAAATCTTGTCATTGAAGGCGTAGCTGACGGTCGGCTGCAGAGTCACAACCGAAACTTTGCTGTAGCTACCGAAGTAACGGCCGGCAAATCCGTTTTCATAATCGGTGGCCAGGCCGAACGGTGCGTAAATACCAAATCCGACCGCCCATTGATCATCAATTGGCTTGACGTAATAGCCCATCGGTACGCCAACGGTGGGAACCATGTCGCCATCGAAGCTGCCGCCTGGGGAATTGCTGCCGTCTCTGCTGATATCTGACTTGGCGAGAATGGCAGCCGCGCCTACGGTCACTTGTTCCCGCTTAAGGCGTGCCATACCGGCTGGGTTACCAAATACAGTGCTGGCGTCATCGGCAGAAGAAGAGCGGCCGGCAAAACCAGTGCCCATCCCGCTGATGCTTTGTTCGTTAAGAGCGAATCCAGCGGCGAAGAGTTGAGTGGATGCCACGGCCACAGCGAAACCGATGGTGTTCTTGAGAAGCACTTTTTTCATTATTATTAATCCTTGGTGGTCAGCGCCGACGAAATTACCAATAAAATGCTCGCAACGCCATAGCCTGTATTGCCTGTATTGCCTGTATTGCCTGTATTGCAGGAGATAGAGCGGTTTTGTAGGACAATCCAACACAACTTAGTGAACCCTCCGGATATATTATCGGAAGTGTTAACAGGTGATGTATGCGATAGGGAATCACGGGACTGTCCAGCTAGTGTCGGGTAATTATGATCTGAGTAGCCATTGTGCTTGGCACGATACATCGCCTTATCTCGGGGGCGCAGAAGATTCTTTTGTGCCAAGGGCGGCACCAACGAGGGAGTCGTTAGCGGATTTGTACTGAGTGCTCAGCGTGACCCGTCTCGGTCAGTCAGAGATGACTGGACTTTATCGGTGGGTTGAAGCAGTAACCGCCCGACGTGCCATCCATTAGCATTGGCTCGGAGTGAATCTGGGCACGCGATAACTCCGCCCACTGATCGGCATTTTGGCCTAGGTTTGTGAGACAGCCAGGGGCATCGTCGGCATGTCCGTACAGTGCTGCCGGTATGGTCCCCGCCATCATTCCGGTGCTGATTGTTGCGGCAAAATCCAAGCGCCAAGAGCGTTGCAATCCCCAAACCAGTAGCGATTGTTTTTTTTCGTAACCATGGTGGTGGCCTCGTGAAATCTTTCCCCTCGAGGCTACCCATTCGGCCTGGTGGTAGCGGCCCTATCTGAGACATGTCAGGGGCATCGGTCACCAATTATGAGGCACCTCGTTCGTGCCGGTGTGGCCTAAAAGTCCAGCAGTTGCAGAAAACTGTGCGATTGACGGCGTGTCCCTCGCAATGTCAGGAATAGGCAATCCTGCCTATGCAAGGCATTAGGCAAGGTTGCCTACTTATCCAGTTTCGGACCCGTGACCAATGGCTGTGCTTCTACGCGTCGGATGTCCTGAATGCTTCCTCTAATGCCGGATTGATCCAGAAGCCTTGGAATGAACGGAAGAGCTCGGCGGCTCCACGCACGTACTGCAATGCACTCTCGACGCAGATCCAGCGACGTTGATTCTCTTCAGCTGCTCGACCGGTCATGGCCCGGCCTGAAAAAATATCAGCGACCAAATCGCCGGGCTCTGTCAGGAATTTGATAAAAAAATCAGGTACAGCAAATGGCCAGCCGGCGCCGTGCTGAGTCAGACCCAGGCTGGTTAGCGCTTTTCTGTGTTCCCGTCCGCGGGGCACAGGAGTGGCCAATCTGGAGCGTGTTCTTTGGGATGGCGCCGTTGGTGATTCCGCCAAAGCTTCCCGGGCGGACCCGATAAGCGCGATCACCATAACTTGTGCTTCGATGCTCACCACCTTGACTCAAAAGCTTGGCATGGCGCTCAGTGTGAGGCCTTAGCACCCTTCGATTATCTGCCTTACACAAAATGGGATCGCGGGCAAACCACAGGCATGGTTCCCACGAAACATTGAGTTGTTGGCGCGTCCGACTTGACCACTGCATTGGACCTGGTGCCTTCGACAAATTTATCCATGGGAACCCTGTCCATGAGCGTCAGTCCCAATCGGTCCTCGAGGGCAATAATCGTGCGTTCCAAATACGTGGATCTGCCTGGTGATTTTTCGAGGAATGAATCATTGGTCATGTTCAATACGAGGCTTCCAGTTGCCGAAATTTTCGGCACGATGGGTTCAAGGACCTGGCAGATAAAGTCGACAAATTCACTCGCCGTGGGGTTGCCATACGCTCGAGAAATTCTCAGGGGGAATGGGGGGGACGTTCAGGACGAGTTTCAATCGGCTCATAGAGCCCGGCCAAAGCGTCTGGAGACGTTCCCCACAAGGCCAGTCCGAGGTTGGTGCTGAACCCAAGCAGGGTGACGCCGGGCGAGGGCGTGTTCAGGCCCTTTTTAGCCTTTTCGGTAAGCTGCCATACCCCTCTGGCACCTTCGACCCGCTCAAGCACTCCAAGTGCTTTGAGCGACTGCTGTTGCCAGCGGATCGACCGCCGAGTTGTGGAGTGCAAATCGCCGGCGGCGCCGATCGGGCTCCGAGCGTTCATCACATTGTCAGGAATCTCGGTAACCGGCCAGCAAACACACCTTTCTGACCCCACCGCCAAAGGCGATGGTGTCCACCTATTTAAGTGGACACCACTTCTAGCCTTTTAAGAGGGTCTTTCATGCAGCCACAACGCCGTTCCTATTCCAGGTCGTTCAAGGCCCAAGTCATTCAAGAGTGCGCCCAACCTGGGGCCTCGATTGCCAACGTTGCGCTGAGCCACAGCCTCAACGCGAACCTCGTCCACAAGTGGATTCGGCTGCAAACGCAGAAAAGCATGGCGCTGCATCCCGCTTTTGTTTCACTGCCCATGCCACTCGCCAGCACTGAGTCGCAATCGGCATCATCGACTATCAGCGTTGAGATCCAGCATCCGCGCGGCACCGTTAAAGTGAACTGGCCAACTGAAAGTGCTGCTGCCTGTGCAACCTTTCTTCGAGACCTGTTGCGATGATTCGTATCGACGCCATCTGGCTCGCCACTGAGCCCATGGACATGCGCGCCGGCACTGACACAGCGCTGGCGCGGGTGGTGGCCGTGTTCGGTGCGGCGCAGCCGCACTGTGCTTATCTGTTTGCCAACCGCCGCGCCAATCGCATGAAAGTGCTGGTGCACGATGGGTTGGGCATCTGGCTGGCGGCGCGCCGACTGCATCAAGGCAAATTTTTCTGGCCGGGATCTCGGCACGGCTCGCAGATGGAATTGGGTGCCGAACAACTGCATGCCCTGGTGCTGGGTTTACCTTGGCAAAGAGTTGGGCAAAACAGTGCGATTACCCTGATGTAATCACTGCCATGGCCAGCGTCGCCGTGCAATTGTCCGATGAGCCTATCGTCAGTGTTGGCCTGTTCTGACAAAATCGGCGGCATGACTTTGCTTCCTGATTTCGACCAATTAAACCCTGAACAACTGCGCGCTATCGCCGCGCAGCTGATGCAGCGTGTCGAGACTCTCGATCAAAAAGTCGAGTCCATGGACAAGCAGATCCATCACTACAAAACGGTCAACGACAAGCTGACCCACGAGATCGCACAGCTCAAGCGTTTCAAGTTTGCCAAGCGCAGCGAGCAGCTAAATCCGTATCAAACCAGCCTGCTCGATGACGTGATCGATGCCGATATCGCGGCCATCGAAGCCGAGCTTGAGACGTTGCAACCCGCTCCAGCCCCGACCGTGGCTCGGCAAAAACCTAAACGCACCGCCTTGCCGCCCGAGTTTCCACGCACGCCCATCCATCACGAACCGGACAACACTCACTGCCAATGCGGCTGCGCCCTCAAGCGTATCGGCGAGGATGTCAGCGAGAAACTCGACTACACGCCCGGCGTGTTCACGGTTGAACAACACATCCGTGGCAAGTGGGTCTGTGAGGACTGCGAGACCCTGATCCAGGCACCTGTTCCTGCGCAGGTCATCGATAAAGGCATCCCCACAGCAGGTTTGCTGGCTCAAGTGATGATCGCCAAATACGGTGATCATTTGCCACTGTACCGTCAGGAAAAAGATCTTTGGCCGGGCCGGCCTCGCCATCCCGCGCTCGACCTTGGCGCAGTGGGTCGGCACTTGCGGTGTGCAACTGCAACCACTGGTTGATGCTCTGCGCGAAGTGGTGCTTGGACACAACGTGGTGCACGCCGATGAAACGCCGGTACAGGTGCTCATGCCTGGCTCGAAGAAAACCCATCGGGCCTACGTCTGGGCCTATGCAACCACCGCGTCTGCCGATATCCGCGCAGTGGTGTACGACTTCAGCCCCAGCCGCTCGGGCGAACATGCACGCAACTTCCTGCAAGACTGGAAGGGCAAGCTGGTCTGCGATGATTTTGGTGGTTACAAAGCCAGTTTTGCACTCGGTGTCACTGAAATCGGCTGCATGGCCCATGCGCGGCGTAAGTTCTTCGACCTGCACGCCACGAACAAAAGCACGCTCGCCGAGCAAGCTCTGCGCTATATCCAGTTGCTGTACGAAATCGAAAGTGAAATCCGCGATTTGGAGCCCGATGTACGGCGACGAATACGACAAGAAAAAGCCGTCCCCGTGATGAACATGCTGCACACTTGGATGATCGCCCAGCGCGAGCTGGTACACGAGGGTGTGGCCATCGCCAAGGCCCTGGATTACAGCCTGAAACGCTGGACGGCGTTGTCACGTTATCTGGATGACGGCGCGGTGCCTATTGATAACAACCACATCGAGCAGCAAATCCGGCCATGGGCGCTCGGACGCAAGAACTGGCTCTTTGCAGGGTCGTTACGCAGCGGACAACGCGCGGCTGCGCTGATGAGTTTGATCCAATCGGCCAAGCTTAACGGGCATGATCCGTATGCTTATCTCAAGGATGTGCTGATGCGGCTGCCGACGCAGCGCGCCAGTGAGATCGCCGAGTTGTTGCCGCATAACTGGCTGCCGTTACGCAACCTGTAATGCCCGTTCGCTTACGGTGCGGTTTCGGTGGCATCGCTAAAACCAAAGATGCGGATGGAATACGGCGACCAGGTCGTAGAGTGCGCATTCGAATTCAAGTCCGGGTTTTTCAGCTCAATGGTGTTCACCTATGTAATCGGTCAAATCGAAATTGACCAAGATGGTATCCATCTAAGTCCATCCGGAGTTACCTCCAAAGCCGGCAGTGAAGCCACCCCCTGGCTGACTCGGAAGGGAGACAAAATTGAGCTAACGATGGACGGCCCACACGTATTCAAAGGGCGCCCAATCGAAAGGAGCGGCAAAAAGCAGTACGTCTAAGCTTTCGTGCTAGTAGGCGCTTTAAGCAGCTTCATGCCTGACCAGTACTCCCGCGACGGCACACGGCCGCCGCGGGATTTCTATTTTGGTTGTATGCCAGCATCATCGGCCTCATAAACCCATGTTGAATCGCCCCGCGCCCTCGAACAAAACAGCTCTTCCCATAGGAACTTCCCGCGGCGACCTCACTGGCCGTATAAGACTTGCAGGAACTTCGAGCGCCGTTAGGTTTAACCCGACGGATGAACCAGCCGCCGGTGCAGATACGGCTGTTTCACCAAGGCCATCTCATCATCAGGCGCTCTAATCGTCACAAAGGAACCATGCATGCAGATCACCCAAGGCCAGCGCATGTCGCTGGCAAATATTCTTCCCGGTCTATCCTTCACTCTCTCGGTCAACATCGAAAGCCCCAGCGTAGTCGACTTCGTCTGTTTCGGTGTCGACGACCAAGGCAAGCTTTCTGATGATCGCTATATGGTCTTCTTCAATCAGCCTGTTACGCCTTGCAGCAGTGTGAAGCTTGCTGCGGGTGGCCAGTTTGAAATTAATCTAGCCATCCTGCCCGCCACTATCGATCGCTTGATCTTCACTGCCTCCATCGACGGTGCCGGGGCGATGAGTGACATCCGGAATGGCAACTTCAAAGTAATCAGCCCCGCTGGTGAGATAGGAGCGACCTGCGCGTTCTCAGGGCTCACGTTCACAACCGAGAAAGCGGTAATGATCGTTGAGCTTTACCGAAAGAATGGGGAGTGGCGGTTGGCCTCTAACCTTCAGGGTTTTGCTGAGGGCCTGGACGCTCTCGTGAGGCACTTTGGCGGCGAAGTTACTGAAGAAGCTGCACCGGCACCAGCACCTGCCCCATCTCCCTCCACAATCTCTCTGGAGAAACGTGTAGCTGCTGTCGCGCCGGAACTGGTCAGTCTGGCCAAGAAGGCACAGGTAAGCCTCGAGAAAGCCTGCTTGGTTGGGATGAAAGCTCGTGTTTTGCTCGTGCTCGACGTCACCGACTCGATGCGAAATCAATACAAAACCGGCCGCGTACAGGAAGTTCTCAATCGTCTTGTGCCCATCGCCGTAGCCATGGATACAGATGCCGAACTTGAGTGCTGGACATTCGCCGAACGGCCACTGCGACTCTCACCTGTGACGCTTACCAACTACCAGAACTTTGTCGAATCCGACAACAATGGCTGGACCAAGTGGGACGTCGGTCGGCGTTACAATGATGAACCGAGAGCGATCCAAAAAGTGATCGAATCCTTCCAGGCGTCCAAAGACAAAACCCCTATGTTTGTCGTTTTCATCAGCGACGGTGGCGTTTCTGAAAACCGCAAGATCACGCAACTGATGGTGGATGCAGCGAAGCTGGGAATCTTCTGGCAATACGTTGGTTTAGCAGGCCGGAATTACGGCATTCTGGAAAAACTGGACACCATGCCCGGGAGAGTCGTGGACAACTGCGGATTCTTTGCCCTGGATGACCTTCACGACATGACGGAAGAGCAGTTGTACGACCGACTGATGCAGGAATTCCCGATGTGGATCTTGGAGGCAAAGCGCGAAGGAATCATTCGCTAATCCTCTCCTGCACTGCCCTGCCTCACACCGCGGCGGCTCAAGCCGCCGCGGTTGTCTTCAGTTCAAGACCAACATATCCATCGGCGTCACCTCAACAAAACGCGCAGAGCGGTCCAGCTTTACCACTGCGCCACACGCGTTCAGGGTCGCTGCAGGATCGATCGCATCCAGACGATTAAAATCAATCGCATCCCACTGATCTCGGCCTACTAAGACCGAGAGCACGTAGTGATCATCCACCGCACCGGTTGCGGTGTTGTTACGCTGAATGTAGCCCGACACCAGGATCTTCTGGATCGCTGGCAGTAGAGCAAATACCTCTCCTACAACTCGAAACAGAGAGCCATAGCACAGCGCGACAAAGTCTCTGCGTACCTGGGCATCCGAACGATTTTTGAAGGTTAGTTTGCCGTTACCCCGGGCTTCAGCGCTGCGCTGCGGGATATCGCCCTCATCAGGTAAATCAACATCGAGCGCGACGCCGGTAACGTCTTGTGAGAACTCATAGGCCACTTGGGTTTCTTTTGGCCAGGCAATGCCGCTCAACACATAGTCCAGGGCACGTTCCATCTGAGCACTGAAGCCCTTTGCCGCCAGCCGGAATGCTTTCTCGATTTCGGTGCGTTCAAGTTCATGGGCGTCCCGCGTGGACTGCCAGTTCGCGAGGTCTTGTTGATACTGCTCTTCCGCCGACTCAGCCTCACGCTCAATCTTCGCGCTGCGAAGGAGCATTCGATCCATCAAACCCGGTGTTTGCTGAGCAGGCCTGCGGGGCTCTTCAATGGCGAATGGAGCTGGGATTACCGGCATGGCCCCCGGCCGAGGCGTCAGGAGGTGCACGCCTAGGCAGGATTCAAGCTCCTGATTGACCTTATCAGCTGCTTTGGTCAGCAAGTCCTGAATGGAGTCGGCCATCTCGGATTTGACGCGTTTGACGACAGCCGCCGGCAACTCGATGTCATCCATGTCCGTAATCAACAACGTGCCATCGTCGTTTACCTTGACCTTTACCTGGCCCGAGTATTCGCTTCCGGCAGGACCTGGTTGGGAACTACTCGATCTACTGGGCCGGTCGATCCTCTCACGGTATGAAAGACCAGTACCGGGTAACCCAGCATTGAGAAAGGTGCCATTGCGGCCCATCGTCATACTCAAGCCCCGGGGGCCAACTGAAGTGCTGATCCCCTTCCCGCTGATGTTAAGGCGTACGCCAGGCACAATCGTGATTCGCTTGCTGAAACGAAATCCCATGACTACTCCTTGATCCTTATTCCTGGATTCTTTGTTGTTTGAAATGCCGGCATCGGTCGGAGCCCCTACGATAGGCTCGACGTCCATTTACATCGGAGGTCGCGCCTGTGGCAATAGCGCAACCACCGATATATCACTTATGCCCGTCCGGCAATGTAATCGTCGATCGAACTGAATTGCCGATTGCGGCACATCCAGCCTGAGAGGAATACGAATATCGTCGTGGCAAGAACTGCCCAGCCGCGCCGCCGCCGGGCCTCACTTTTGGTGCGGGCACCACCGCACAGCAGGAGGGCCATCATCAGGAGGTAGAAGGTCAGCAGAATGACCTTTGCGAAGAGGGATAGAAGAAAAAACCAGATGCTGTTGCTTCTGTACGTTTGAATAAGCACCTGCAATGACATAAGACCACCAAGGACACAGGCAGCAATGATGGAGTAGTTGCGTGGGACCTCGAGCCAGGCGCTCGCGACGAAATACGCACCAATTCCCAAGATTGGAGTCAAGGTTGTCCAAAGCGCGTCGGTGTAGTCCTGATAGATCGTAATGGTCCCCCGGCGGTGCAGGTAAATGCAGACCAGCAGCAACATTGCCATCACGAACAAGCCAATCTTCAAGTTCAGGATCGCTTGATGATCATCCGCTGCACTTCGCGTCGCTGCCGACTTCACCACGGCAGAGACCATTGGAGAAGAAGCAGCCTTTGAAATCACATTTGTTTCAGATTGATCAACCCGGGTAGCGGCAACGGAGGTTGGCGCTTTAGATGGCAGATCAACCTTGGTGCGTGATAGAGCACTGAGCCGCTCATTCATCGATGCGGATAAGCAACTGGCGGTCTTGCAGTTGTCACGCAGGCGCAACCAGTCTCGTTGGTCTTGACGGACCTGTCCCTTGTTCGGCGCTGCGTCTAGAGCGCGGACATATTCGGAGTTCATCTGCTCATCCAGATGACTGAGTGCAGAATCTGCGCAAATCGATTTCTCAGCAAAGCTTGCAGCTTTGTTGCAATCAAAGCTGGTGGCATTTGAGTGGGCTGAGACTAGGGTGAGCAACATTACGAAAAGGCCAGAGCCGATGTTGAGTCGCGACATATTCGATTTTCCCTTCATTTTGTTTGCTCCAGCGTTTCGCCAGAGCCCTGCCTAACCGCGCTCGTATGCGAACGCCTAGGTGCCTGATGTCTGGCTCTTATTTACGACGTTGGGACCTGAAGAAATGTCGTGCCGTCCCACTTGTAGTTTTCGGTGCTCTGAACACTCGGGCAGCAATCTGCATCATCCGGACCGACGGAGAGAACAGTCAGCCTGACGGTTTGGGGGTCAACAACCTGGATGTCCTGGACACCATTGCCGACTACAGCTTTCCCACGGAACTCCCAGCCTGCCGAACCGCCAATGAACGCGGCAAGTGTTTGGAAGTAGCCATTTCCACCACCCTGGCCTTCGATCGTGTAGAGCACCACAGCATCCTTGATGCCGTCGCTATTTCAAGTCTGCAAAGATGATCTGACGGCCGTCCTTGTATTCATCCCCGCCATCCTGAGCAATCTCACTCGCAATCATCCGATCTGCAGATGCAGCAAGATCGGATGGCACTAATGCCTTTGCCTGAACTGCAGGCACAACGGACTGGCTCGCTGGCTCAGCTGCAAAGGTAACTGGAGCGGCCGGAGTCTGAGTCGGTGTGTGAGGAACCTTACCTAACAAGATTGCCTCGGTCTCAGACATTGGCTCGGCAGGCTTAGCAGAAGCGTTGGTGGCCTTAATGCCGGCACTGACCTTTTGAAGCACTGCGGCACGCAGTTCTTGCATGTCTGAAATGTCGAAGAGTTGGTTGCGGGTATTTCCGAACGGTTGGGCTTCCCCCAGGAACCATCGCGCAAAAAAACCGGGACGTTTGTTTTCTTGTTGGTCGACCAGGTGGTCAATCAGCTCATTGGCGGTTTTTGAGAAGCGTTCAAATCCATCCTTGCCAACGACCTGCACGATCGAGTCCTTTTCCCGGTCAATATTACTGCGCGCGAGCTCGAGCATGACAATGTTCGTGTCGACCAGTTTGCTTTCGCACTCGTTCGTATAATTTCCAAGGCATGCCTGCCTGTATTCTTGAACTGCGTTGTTGGCCTTGAAGTCGTTGTAGGCTCCGCAGCCTGACATGGACACCAAAACACCTACAGCTACAACCCCACGAAACATGCCCATCCAAATATCCTTTTAAACCCGAGAACCGGTGGACTGCCGTGGAGATCGCCAGCAGTCGTTCCTAATGTTGAAGAGATCAAACCGCCGCCCACATGACCCATTCCGAGGTCATTCTGTAGGCAAGAAAAAGCCCCCGGTTCGCGGGGGCTTTCTCAAGCCTTCCGGCTTAGCCGATGTTCACGCCCATCGATTTAGCCAGAGGGGCCAGGCCGCCCGCAAAACCTTGGCCGATCGCCTTGAACTTGAACTCGTCGCCATTGCGGTACAGCTCGCCGAAGATCATGGCGGTTTCGGTCGAAGCGTCTTCGCTCAGGTCGTAGCGCGCCAGTTCTTTGCCGTCAGCCTTGTTCACCACACGGATGTAAGCGTTGGCAACTTGGCCGAAGCTCTGCTTGCGTGCTTCAGCGTCGTGAATGGTCACGGCGAATACCAGTTTCTTCACAGCGGCAGCCAGACCGGTCAACTTGACGTTGGCTTGCTCGTCATCACCGGCGCCTTCGCCGGACTGGTTGTCGCCCAGGTGTTCAACCGAACCGTCAGCCGATTTTTTGTTGTTGTAGAAAATGAAGCTGGCGTCGTCGAGGACTTGGCCGCTTTCACCCAGGATGAAGATCGACGCGTCGAGGTCGAATTTCGAAGCCGTCGGTAACTCGTGCGTCCCAACCCAGACCTACAGTGACTTCGGTCAGGCCTGGAGCCTCTTTAGACAAACTTACGTTCCCACCTTTCTGCAAAGATACGGCCATTTTTGATTCCTTTTAGTGAGGTTGAAAGGCCTTTAATACAAGGCCAATCAGGAAAAATATTTAATTAAATCAACGACCTACGCGCTAGAAGTTCATGCCGTAGTTATTGGCAAGAGCTTTCAAGCCACCGGCATAGCCCTGGCCAACAGCGCGGAATTTCCACTCGCCACCGTTGCGGTACAGCTCAGCAAACACCATCGCAGTTTCGGTCGAAGCGTCTTCTGCCAGGTCGTAACGAACGACTTCCGCGCTGGTCGTATCGTTAACGATACGAATGAAGGAACCGCCGACCTGACCGAAGCTTTGCTTACGTACTTCAGCATCGTGAATGGTAACGATGAAGACGACTTTGTCCACGTCGGCCGGGATGCGGCTCAGGTCAACCTTGATTACTTCGTCGTCGCCATCGCCCGCACCGGTGCGGTTATCGCCAGTGTGCTCAACCGAACCGTCAACGCTTTTCAGCTGGTTGTAGAAAATGAAGTCGGCTTCGCCGCGTACTTTGCCATTTGCTGCCAGCAATAGCGCACTGGCGTCCAGGTCGAACTCAGCACCATCAGTAGCACGCGGGTCCCAGCCCAGGCCTACCAAGATTTTGGTCAGGCTCGGGTCGGTTTTGGTCAACGAAAGATTGCCACCTTTCTGTAGGGTCAACGCCATGGGTATTACTCCTTGTGGTATGGGCTGTTACTCAGCGGTTTCAGGTTGAGCTTCTTCCTTGCCTGGGAAGACAAGGCTTGCAACCACACCAATCGCCAGTACAACCATAACGATCAGCAGGCTGGTGTTTGCATCGATTGTGTAGCCATGGTGGAACATGTGGTCGGTTGCGTTCAGGCCGAGTTTAATGGCGATGAAGAACAGCAGCGCGACTACAGATTTTTCCAGGTGGACCAGGTAGCGTTTCAGCGCTTCGAGCACGAAGTACATGGTACGCAGACCCAGGATCGCAAACAGCATGGCAGAGTAGACGATCAGGGGCTCACGGCTAACCGCGATCACCGCCGGCACAGAGTCGAACGCGAACAACACGTCAGACACTTCGGCCACTACAAGGCAAAGGAACAGCGGGGTCGCAAAAATCGTTCCTTTTGCTGCCAGAGTCATGCCTTTGTTCTCAGGCTTCTGGAGTTCCACCTCCAGCTGCTTACGGCTGACGAAGAAATTATGGCCATGGAGTTTCGGCCACACAGGGAACAACTTCTGGGCGAAGCGGTAAGCCATATGCTTGGAGTAGTCCTCTTCCTCTTCATCATCACCGCCGGCGCGCAGCATCATAACTGCGGTCCAAGCCACGATCACTGCGAAGACGATTTCGACCCACGGACCGAAAGCCAACAGGCCGGTACCAATGGCAACGAAGATGCCGCGGAACACAATGGCGCCGATAATGCCCCAATACAGGACTCGGTGACGCATGCCATCTGGCACTTTGAACCATGCGAAAATCGCCATGAACACGAACAGGTTGTCGACGCTCAGAACTTTTTCCAGGGCGTAGCCAGTTACAAACAGGCTGGCGACTTCAGGGCCGTGCTGTACGTATAAGAAGCCGGCGAACGCTAACGAGATAGCGATCCAGAAGATCGACCAAATCGAAGCCTTAGCCAGGGAAATTGGCTTGTCACCGCGGTGAGTAACCATGTCGAGGAGAAGCGCGCCGAGCGCGATCCCGACGAATACCGCCATGGTCAGCGGAGGGAAACCGATTTGAGTGTCCAAAGTAACGCTCCTTAGAGTTCAAAATCAGCTGGGTTAAGGCCCAGCTCAAGGCAGACCAAACGGCAGGCCGCTTTTTCTTGGGCGTCAAAGTCGCCGTCCGACGCACCGATGGCACAGCCCACGCGCACCAGGAGTCGGGACGCGCCGGCATCGTTCTTGATCTTGCCGATGACCTTCAGTGCTTCGGCTTGGCCGAGTTGAAAGTCGAACTCGAACTTTTCACAGTGTGCGTTGAACGCCTTGATCACATCGCCCATGTCGAAAACTTTCAACTCAGGCGAGTTTTGGATGAAGCCGGTCATCTTCTGTTTTTCCTCAGAAGAGATACCGCCGGATGCAGCTGAGATGAGAGCGCAATTGGCGGTCATCGCATCTAGAAATTTCTGATTCTTGAACTTCGAAACTTCGGTAGTTAGTGCTTCACGCGCTGCTGCTGCGTTTTGCTTAAGCCATGCAAACATGTTGTGTTCCCCCAAGGGCGGGGTCGTATGACCCCGCCATGATTTCTATTTGGACCCTGCAGTCCACCTCATGCCCCAGCCATAAGCCTGGTCCATGAGTTTGTGGCCTCGGTGGAAGTCCACCCGCCGAGAGACCTTAACGGCACCGTTCACGTTTTCAAGCATCGCTATGGCACACATTGGTTCACGGCCACCCTCTTCATTGAGACGCACCTCAATGTCAGGCTGACCAGGAATGTAAATAGTCACCACTCCATCGGTTTCTTTCCAAGAAGGCGAGCCCTCATAGATGAAGGCGAACACTAAAATGCGGCGAATTTCACTCCATTGTTTGCCATTGATATGCAACCACTCGCCACCGGAAACAGAGCCAGTACGGTCATCGCCCATCAGCTGTATGTATGGTTCCCGATTGAGACTGCCGAAGGACTCCCCGAGGGCTTGAACAACGCCCTTCTCGCCGTCTTGCAGCTCGTACAGGCAACCAACGTCCAGGTCGACGGATTGGCTTCGCTTGAAGAAGCCGCCCGAGCTGCCTTTGTTCCAGTTCAAGTTCACCTTGATTTCGCCGAAACCGGCTGCCGTCTTTTCAAGACTGATAGACGATCGTGTTTTATCGAGGGTGACCTTGCTCAGACTAATCGTAGATTTAGGTGCAGCGGCCGGAGCAGGCGGCGGCGTTTGTACCACTGGAGCAGGTGCAGGTGCAGGGGCCGGCGCTGGTGCGGCGACCTCTACACCAAAGTGCTTGGCCAACGGCTCAAGGCCGCCATTGAAGCCCTGGGCCACACAGCGGAATTTCCAGTCACCATTTCGGCGATAAAATTCGCCGAGGATGAGTGCTGTTTCCTTCATGCCACCGGTTGGGATTTGAGCTTCAATTCCACCCGTCACCACAACCGAAAGTTGTGACACGCGCTCAAAGCTCGCCTTGTTCTCGTAGATCGTGGCAGTGAGCGCCACTTTCTCAACTGCAGACTCAAGACGACTCGTATCGAGTGAAAATACTGCGCGCCCAGCCGAGGATTCGGTCAGCTGAACAGCGCCACCCAGAATTTGAGGCTGGCCATAGAAACACATGTCGCCATCGCCTCGGACTTTGGCCGAGGCGCCCAGTGCGAAGGCCGATACGTCAATGTCGGCCCCCGGGATAGGCGAGTAATTGATATCAACGCGAAGCTGGCCGCTGGCAACCGGCGCATTACCACCAGGTACGAGATTAGCCATTAGCGTAACGCCTGAACGGCCAGAGTGATCAGGTCGTCAGCAGTACGACCATTCGTGGTGGTGCCGATCGCCTTGAATTCCCAGTCGCCATTTTCGCGAGCCAGGCTCGCCATGACGATGCCGGTGTGCCCACCTTTTTCAGAAAGGTTGAAGCGTGCCAGCTCGGTGTTGTTGCTGCCATTCACGATACGGCAGTAGGCCTTTTCGACCTTCTCAAAAGACTGGCCCGTGAATGAATTAACGGTAAAAATCAAGTACTTAACGGAGGCTGGCAGGCGCTGCAGGTCGACATTAATGGTCTCGTCATCGCCTTCGCCATCGCCGGTACGATTGTCACCGGAGTGCTTGATCGAACCGTCCTGGGACTTCAGTTGGCGGAACCACACCAGGTCGATTTTTTGGTAATCGCTGTTCAGCAAAATGCAGGAAGCGTCGAGGTCGATCTCGGAACCACCACCAAACATCTTGCCGAGGAAACCGCCCGCCTTGACTGGGTCCCAACCCAAACCAAGGCTGATGCTGGTCAGCGAACTGCCGGCCGTTTTAGCTAGGGAGATGGATTGCTGTTTTTGCAGGGTAAGTGCCATGGTTACGCTCCTTGTTGGTCATCAGTGTTCGCGTGTCGATCAGGGTTGACCGCCACTTGCAGGTTAGCGTGCGCGACATTGCTCACACCCAAATTCCCGCTTCTATCTGCCCGCAGGCGAAGACGGCGCCATGCGGGGTGAAAGTGTCGCCAGTGTGCTTCTTGCGCCGCGGCCAACAACTCGAAATCACCGCGGGTGTCACCCCATGCTTTAAGCCGGTACTGGCCGAGCGGCCCATACACAGCCTCAAGTCTGAGTACTTTGTTCTCGCATCTGCAGTTGTTGCCAGTCATGCGTCCGGTCAACAGACCGTCTACCGCCTCAAGCTCGGTGCCGATCAACTTGATGCCAAGTCGATCCGCAAACGGCTGGAGCACCAACGCTGGGGACGCGGAGCAGAGAGTAACTACTGCACCTGCCTCTACTTCGGCGGCGACAGATTTTAAACCTGAAGGGCGCATGAGCTGTTCCCAAAACAACCCGCAGAATTTCACGGCCTGCTCCTGCACCCATTTCATTTCTACGCCTGTAAGAAACGTGCTGATCAGCTGTGCTTTCAACTCATCACGATTCAAACGCCGAGCCAGGAATCGAACGCTTGGCAGCGCAAGCCGCAAAATGCGTCGATTGAATTCCCGGGGTCCGAAGGCAAACTTCAGGAATGGAACGAAGCTATCGTGCCGGGTCAGCGTGCCGTCGAAGTCAAAAACTGACAGCACCTGACGTCTTTGCCCGCCAGCATCGTCAAATTCCAATGTCATCGCGCAGCCTCGGCCAAACGGATAGGGGCCTCAATGGGTCCTACATCTGCTTGCCGAACCCCGTGCCACTCCGCTCGTTCAAGGATGTTGACCGCCCACTTGTAATGGGTCGCAGGTTCGCACATGGCATCGTTGTGCTTGAACACTGCCGGAGCAACGTCACTGACAATCATCTTCGCGCAGTTGAGGTCTTCGAGGCTTACGCGCAACGTGTCCTGGATCGTGCTGATCTGCGATGGATGAATCGCCGTCTTCCCTACCATGCCATGGGCAATGTCGAGTTCCAGCTCCTCCATCAGCAAATGCGGTGTCGCGAGTTGCTCGAACACCGGTGCCGTCAGTGCGAAACCTAGGGACCCCATGACGCCTGCCAACATTGGGATCACGTAGCCCATAGGGGTGCTATAGAGCGTTGTTGCAGGATTCCTTCGAAGTCCAAGACTTCCCATCAGGTCGTTCCCACCGATACGTAGGGCGATAATCCGCTGATTCAGGTTCCCCTTCAACGCCTGGCCCAACTCGACCATTGCCCCAGGGTTGAACACGTCTGTAGTTTCCAGCGTCGGCATGAGGTACAGCGCCGGGTTCGTAACGGCCTGTTCCCATTCCCCGAGGTTGCGTAGGGTCAATTTCGGCACAACGAACCCATCAATGTGGGCCATCAACGGCCAATCATTAAGCACAGCAGCCATCACCGAGTCTCGGGGACGAACAAACAGCAGCGGACCATCGGACGGACGCCCACCGCGCTCGTTGATCGCGGTCAGCAGGCCATTCAGGTTTCTCAAAGCCGTGTCGACGTCAATTTCCGCGACCGCATCCTCCAGACACACGACCAAAGAACGTAGTTCTGGAAGTTTTGTGCGGAAAACCACATCAAGCAGATCCGCACGTGTGGCCGGCATGTAGAGCGTTGCCCCCAGGGCGTAAGGAGAAAGAACTTTCATCAGCTCACACTCCGAATGATGGTTACCGCCCGGTAAGGGCCTAATGCAGCACCCACTTCTTCTACAGCGACCCCAGCGCCCTCAGTCAGGTGCATGAGCAACTGAACATCAGTGTCGCTACGGCTGCGTACCAAGACGTGATCCGGTACGCGACGCAGTACCGCGCGGGTTGCTTCGGCAATACCAGGCTTTACTCGATTGAGATTGGTAATGCCGAACTGGGACGCCAGCGACTTGACTACGTGCGAAGCTGCACCCTGCAGTTCAAAACGCTGGGTATCGGTCCATGGAGAGGCTTGAGGAACCGTCCCCAGCGCCTTTCGCTTCTCCTCGATCTGCTCGATGAACTCGCGGGTGACATCGTGCTCACGCAGATGGTCATAAACCACACAACCATGCAGACCTCCATCTGCGGGCCAAATGGAGCGCGAAACCAGACCAGACACCGTCGCACCAAGGATGCCGGAGGGGATAACCCAGTCTTCAGCCGACGCGGACAACCACGCCCGGCCGCAGGGATCTGCCAGCACAACAAGCCGAGGTTCCTCAGGAAAACGTGAGTCGCCATTGAGGCTGCGCTGAATCTCACCAGAGATAGCGCCCTTCCCTGTCCAGCCATCGACGAAGACGATGTTCTCGGCACCATGTGCCTGAATGATGGCTTCGAGGGCGACCTTATCTATCCCCCGATCCCGAACGATGCTGATTCCGTAGTGGTGCGCATCTCGACCCATGTCGAGCAGGGCCCGACGCAACAACACGCCGAGCGGCAGGCCAGCACGAACGAACGACACGAGCACAATTGACGGACTCGTGCATGCCTCGCTCAGCGCCAGCGCCAGGGACTGAACGTCCATGGCCATGCGAGTACCGTTTTGTTCAAGTGCGCGCTCGTATAGGGCTTTATGCACGGCAGTCGGCGCACTCTCCAGGCTGATCATTTCGGAGTAGTGCTTCTGCTTCGACTGAATCAGACGCTCCTTCTCCAAGACATCAGTGGTTTCCATCTGAACGGCCTGCAGCAGAAACTGAACATCATCTGCTGCATAGCTGCCGCTCCCTACGGTCACCAGACCCGCAATGGCCTTAGTCATGGATTTTCCCTCCAACCACCAGCTTGGCCAATTGGCTACGCGCAGGGGTCGCCCACATATGACACTCCTGCATGAAACCGAGGTCAGTGATGCTGTCCCCAAAGCCCAGCACCGGACGCTCACCATTGGCCTCACGATCACGGCGCAACAATTCTTGAACGGCCACTTCCTTCGACAGGCCCAACGGCAAGAACGCGAGGTTGTTGGAATTTCCGTGGATGTGCATCCCTTCCAGTAAACCGCGAGCCTGTACTTCCGCGAGTACCGTTTGCAGGACTTCATCGTTGGATTCGTTGTGCTTGGTCACCACGTAGTGGCGCAGGCCTTCTTCCTCGACAACCCATCCGCGCAAGGAAATGCCAAGCTCCTTACCAATGGCGAGGGTTGCTTCACTGAGGCCTGGCAAGCGAGCCTGATAGTCAGCAAGAACATCGCTCATGCGTGCTTGCCATTCCTCGTCAAGCTTTCCATCAGGACCAAGGATTACGCCGCCATGGGAGCAGACGGCACCGTGCATGAAAGGCAGTTGCACACGACTGAATGCTTCAACGCTGCGCGCTGTAACTGGGATCACGTCGGTTGTGGATAGGAGCCAATGGGCAAGGGAATGTTGGACCGTGCTCATGTAGCCATTGGGTTGACCCTCAATATCGAGAGTTCGCAGTGACCCGCGGCAAACCTTCTGGCATTTGCGAGCAGTCTGGAACAGGGTGTCGTCGAGATCGACCAGGGCGAGGGGCGCTTATTGACCATCGACAATCACCTCCGCGTTCAGGGATTCAATCAGCGAGGCGGACACAGCCTGCACAGGTGTTTCCGAGCAAATCAGGACGCGATCAAACTGTCCGGGGCTCACGTTGTAGAGGAAGTTGGGGATACCGAGACCGTAGTTGTCCGCGAACGACAACACGTGACCGATGGCATGGCCCAGAGCGATTGGCGAGCGACTGGTTGAACTGAAATGCACATCTGCGCCAGCACGCTCTAAGCGTTCAGCGAGCAGAAAATGGACGCCAGACGAATTCACTGGTACCGATCACAAGTACGCGCTCACCTGCTTTGACGTTCAGGTTTCAGGTCCAGGTCCAGAGCCAGGGTGTCTTCGACGACGCGAATACCATGACGCCCCCAGTCACTCTCCGCCGTCAACGGCCACTCACCAGGCTCGATGGTATCAACGGCCGGCATTTCCGGTAGCGGCGCCTCAGCGTCCTCGTGGAAGGTGTACGAACCCTGCAACAGCGATACCTGATGTGCTGAGTCCCCAATGGTTTTGCGAACAGCATCGCCGGACCAATCCGTCAGTACGCACGTCACCACGCGCTCGACCTGAGTCAGGCCGGCATCGACCAGTGCACGGTGAAGATTGATGAAGGTCTTGCCGGTGGAGGCTTCGTCGTCGACCAGCACCAGCGAACGGGCATTCAACATCATTTCCCGAACATCGGGATCGACAGGCAGATGAATGAGATGAGCGCTGGCGTGGCTATGCTCTTCTTCAAAACGGGCGAACAATTCATTGCCCGTCGGGTGACGTGTGCTGACCATGTAGACGGTGTCAGGGCGGGTCGCGCTGAAGGCACGATGTACGCCGGCACCCAAGCCAACTGCTGTTTCCGCCATGCCGATAACGAGAACAGGCCCTGGCAGATCTTCTGGTATTTGCGCCGCGAGACTGTGAAAGCTCGCGTTCATGATCGAAGGACGCACAGGGACATGGCGGCCCAGTACTTTGGACACGAATAGAAACGCACGCTTGGGATTACGGCGCTCGGCGAAACCGAACAATGAGCCCGGGTCGATCTGTGAGGCATCGACGGTGACATCGAGACGCCCGCGCATCAGTTGTGCGCTTAGCGCTTTTGTTACTGCGTTACTTTCCATGAAACAAATTCCTAGGTTAGCGTGAGGTAGGTAACCTAACGTCTCGTCCGCAGCTTTCAAGGCAAAATAGGGGCTAAAAATTCTTGGCCTCGACGCGCCACATAGATGCTTGGGCCGAGCGAGCTAATTCAGCAGTGGTGAACGTCTTGCTGCTGGATGTTTGAGGTGCATCGACGCGGCACGCATCCAGAAAGGAGAGGAGCAACGACGCCTTAACCGCAAAATTCATATTTTGAGCATCAGGCATTGTCGACGTGACTAAACCGACTACGGCACCTGATGAATCAAACAAGGGAGATCCGCTAGAGCCTGGTTGGATGGCCGCGGTAAATTGCAAAAGGCTTGAATCGTTGTGGAGGCCAAACAACGCCGACACACCACCCTGGGTAACGTGCACACCGCCGCCGGCAAAACCTGACAACGGGAAACCCAAAGCAGCAACAGATTCGCCTAGGTCACAGCCAAAGCCCTTTTTGAAAGACACTGGTTTCAATGCGGGGGATTCCATGACTCTGAGGAGAGCGATGTCGTTACGCTGATCGATTACGACTGGCTCCGCACGATAACGCCCCTCAAAGGAGGAAATAGATATCTCACTCATACCCTCGATTACGTGGGCACAGGTGAGCACATGGTTCTGCGAAACAGCGAAGCCGGTACCGGTTGCTCCCGTGCGCGATCGATTAGGATCACCTGTACGACTGCGCCCTTTGGGATGAGCGTCATTGATATCGATGCCAATCCGACGCCCAAGGGCTGCCAACCCATAAGCCGAACCCTCAGCTAGGGCACGAAACTTCCATTGTTGATTACGGATGTAGAACTCGCCGATGATGATCGCCGCTTCACCGTTATCATGAAGGTTTAATCGGTATTCGATCTGTTCGTCCACAAGCAGATGCAACGAACGAAGCTCGCTTACCGGGCCGGCAGCGGAAAATGTGTACGCGATAAGAAGCACCCGATCGCTGCCGGGCGGGAGGGCTGACAGGTTCAACTTACAACCAACCTTCGCTTGGTCGCCGCTCCACTCCATCCATGACTGTGTAGTCTGGAATAGTGCAGCCTCACCAGTGGGTTGGCGTTTGTCATTTACCGGCAGTATGGCCAGCGCCGCGTACTCCCCGAAAGCCGAGGAGTTTCCGCATTCCAGAGTCCATTCACTCCGTGCACCTGATACCGCGGTGTTTGCGCCTGGCGCGAGCACCATCATTCCTTAATTACTCCTTGAGTGCCAAAACCACCGCCGCTGCAATGGTACCAAACTTCAGGTTTCTCGATGCCTCAGGATGTCATTTTGGCACTACAGCTGCAACGGTGACCCCTTTCACACGTACGTCTGGCCGCCAAACGGTAGCTGGCTCAGGGAGATTCAGGCGGCGCGTAGCAAATATGCCCGCCAAATTGACGCCAGCCTCCCGGGTATAACCAACGCCACCAGAGTAGCGCGGGTTAATTTCCAACAAGTGGGGTATACCCTGCGCATCATCCTTTGTCTGAACGTTCACAATTCCGTCACACTGGAAAATGCTCGGCCGCTTTGAGTGCAAGCTCAACCGCTGCACCATCGTTTTCAAAAAATCTGATGGACGCCGGTCTTCCTCCGGGCCACGAACGCGATCGCTCGGCCAGCCTCGCAGACCATATCGACCGAACACTCGCTCCCGGGCATGTAAGGCATCACAAAAGCATCGCTGGCGGCGTTGCTCTTTCGCTGTAAGCACGCATGTATGTAGCGAAATTCGCAACCCGTGCATCAGGATCAGCAAAGCAGCGAAAAGGATCAGCACCCTCTTTGAAACGCCAAAAGCCTTGGCCATAGATGCCGACTGCGGGTTTTACGCAGACCTCACCCGACGCCGAAAGAGTTTCGTAAGCAGCAAACATATCCTCAGCATTCGTAGCTGTGATCGCCGGCACGCAAGCCAAGCCAGCACGCTCTGCCTCAGCAGTAAACCTGCTCTTTGTTCATCAACGAGGTCGAAGGTTCGCATTGATGTACCACCGGTTACCAGCACCAGGCCAGCTTCCTCGAAGCTAGCCCGGGCCTGCTCAAATACACCCCCCAATCGGCCTGCCAGGATTACTTTGATGCCATAGGTGCGTGCAGTCGAAATCACCCACGAGATCCGCTCTTCAGCACCACGAGGCTCGGTGAAACTGATATCTGCACCAGCCGTGATTTCAGGGCGATCGTCGCGATGCGAGGCGAAAATCTTCACCTCAGGTGGCAGCGCATCACGCGCACCTTGAATAATGTCGCGCTGGCTAGACTGCCCTTCGAGAAACCAAATCATGTTTTAACCTCACTTGTAGATGTGCACTGACAGTCAAACCCTATGACGGGGACTGACAGCATCCGATGGTTCAACCGGAACATAACGAGTCCCGCGGTAGCGTCAAGGCAATGCAGCGCGTTGCTCCAGGAGAGCGTCATCCACAAGACAAGCTCCCATCCACAATTTGGATTTCAGGTTTTAAAACTGGACCGCTTGCATGCGGTTCCTGCACTCATAAAGTAATTCGGGACGGTGGTGGTGAGGCAAAACTAGGCGGGGTCAGCCGGAGAAAAACAAACAGCATCGTCATTTCGAGTCGAGTCCAGTTAAGAATGGGCACCGATCGCAACATTTTTCTAACAATTTTGCAGCGATATCAAGTAAGTCGTCCACAGACATTCTATTTCAGCGTATGAAGCTGCAGGGCAACTGAAGCTCACCCCGTACCGTTCTCAAGTTTTGAACCAGTAGAAGCGCAAGTGGCCCAGACTATTGAGGCCCTCATGGTGATCAGCCAAAACGCGGATACACGATATGTTTTCCACGACCCCAACCCGATTGCAGCTCGCGCGTACTTGTTATGTACCACATGGCAGGAACGGCTGTACAACTGCACTGTTGTTGCGCTGATTAAAAACTGACCCGGTGGGGATGCGGCGGAAATCTTGGACTACCTGGAGGTAGTTCGTGTATTCACCACCGCTCAGATTAATAGGCGGTGCGCCGAGACCGGACGCCAGCCTGGGTGATGGGCACATTTTTTACGCCATCCGGTGCACTGGTCTTGCGGTGGTGAGTTGTGGAGCAATGGGGGTCACTGGGCATAGCAATTTTTTCATTCGGGTGCTGACATGATTTCTCAGATTTTTGCCAAATTTGAATAGCTAAGTCCTTCTCTTGACTGACGCCCAATGCGCTCAGTCAGAATATCTAGGATGATGCATATTACGGCTTTCATGACACGAATATTTTCTTATCAATACAGAATCGAATTATATTTTTTAATAGACTCACCAAGTTCTCAACACTCAATTGCACGCGAATACTATTGGTGGCAACATAGGGCTCAGAAGAATCAGCACCTTGGATCACAACACGTCAGTGTCGTGACATGTGAGATACGGCCCTAGCCGAGCGGCAATTCATCACAGACAACGGAGTTACATAGAACGCATTCGTTATACGCATGTTCCACCTTCAGCGCATCAGGAGACCGGACGACTAAAGCACGAATATCTATAGAATGCATTAACAACGCTTCTAAAATACCAATATACTGAGTGCGCATCGCCACATACATTTATATCAACCTTATTTAACTCACATTGAAGTATTAAAATTTTCTCCTGCAAATTCCTACACTTGGCATCTTTATCAAGTGTCCATTTGGAGATAAGTGAGGATTGCAATACGACATCAATCTCTCAAATTGATATTTTCTGATAGTCTCCCTTGAGACTCCTGCGTAAATGGAGAATTCTTTTTGACTGTATGTATACTGCACAGAGCGATCGCGATAAAAAACAATCAACTCCAACAGCTTACTTCTTAGATACTCCTTGAGTCTTTCCCCCCTATAATTCATACAACCTCCTCAATGATCACTCTTTTTAAAAATCTCTGTCAGCAAAAAATTAGCAGACTGCTCTACGTTTTCAAAATGCTTATATTGAGGACTTGACTTACCACCGGCGTTGACTATATGAACTCTGATCAAACTCGCGTCGTGAGCTATTCGCTGAATTTCAGACCTTTGCTTTTCATTTTGCGAGTCGACAATAAGCACCTCGCAGGGCTTGCCATTACCGCCCTTTGCCAAACAGGAAAGATGATTTTGACAAGGCTTGAGTGCAAGATTATGAGCGCACCCGCCATGAGGCATTGGGTTGATAACACGAATAGCAGCCGTAAGATAATCTTCGGCCTCCTTACGATCTGCTATCTTAAGATTATTGAACGTAGTCTGTATCAATCCCACCGCCTTGTCCTCCCTAAACGCGCTGCATCATATCTTGAAGTATAAGTGATCTACTTAATGCCGAGGTGTGGTCGTATATTTGAGCTTGCGTATAACTTCGTCCAAATAATATTACCCTGAGCGTCCGAAAGCCCGCCCTGCTTATATACAGTATTGAGCCAATGACGGATATCATGCCAAGTAAACGCTGCAACAGTGCCTGTTCGCGGATCAAGGATATCAAATTTTCTAAATAGTGAGCCACCCTGTGCTGACGTACCGCCCAACCAACTTATGAACATCCCGTCACTAACTTTTCTAAACTCGTTCGACCTTACGGATTTTGAATAGGTCAAAAGATTACGCGAAATAACGAACAACGAGCCCTCAGGCTCTAATAACGTTTTTCGAGTTTGCACGAATTGTCGGCGAGATCGAGCAATAGAAACTCCTCCTCAATTTAAAGTCGCGTTCAAACGGGTATACTTTATCTTGGAGCTGACATAATAATGCATCATCAAATACCCCTCTCACTACTTCCCGCATCCAACTTCTCGCAGAGACAGTCACCCCACAATTTTTTTCCATACACTTCGCGGTTATCGAATGAGGGGGCGGTCTCAAGGAGCAAGTGCAACGCCTGATGTAAGGTGTTGCCATGTCTACCCAATACAACCACCTGAGTACCCAGGAGCGCGTCACCATTATGGTGATGCTATTTTCAACGGCAACCACTGCGAGCTATCGCCGCTTTGCTTGGGCCGTCACCCTAGCACCATTAGTCGTGAGATCAGACGTAACCCCCACCAGCATCACTATGACGCCGCCAGGGCTGCCAGCAGGGCTCAACAGCTTCGGCAGGTACCCGCCGCCAGCGGCGTTTGTCTCCAGATTCAGAGCTGTTTCAGGTGGTTGTCGAAATGCCTCCGCATTGGCTGGTCACCGCAACAAATTGCCCGCAGACTACGCAGTATCTGGCCCGGCCAACCCGAGCGACATGTGAGTCACGAAACTATTTACCTCACCCATCTATGCCTACCCACGCGGCGAACTGAAACGTCAGCTGGTCAGTTATTTGCGTCAGGGTTAACGGCAAACGTCGTAAGCGAACCCAGAGCAATGTGCGTCCGAGAACGCTACCCGGCACAGCTGCTGAGTATCACCTACGCCCCTGAGGTTACAGATCGTCTCTGGTACCTGGCCATTGGGAGAGCGACCTGATCATGGGCGCCAATAACGGCTCAGCGGTTGCCACCATGGTCGAGCGTACGAGCCGTTATGTAATTCTCGCCAAGCTCGAAGCCCCCACCGCAGAGGCGGCGACGGAAGCCATTGTTAGGGAAATGTCGCGGATGGCGCCATCGCTATTTAAAAAACCATGACGCATGATCAAGGCAGCGAAAATGCCCCGTCATGCCGAAATCACCGCACGCACGGGGATGAAGATTTACTTCGCCGACCACACTCGCCTTGGCAGCGTGGCAGCAATGAAAATTACGAACGGGTTGTTACGCCAATACCTTCCCAAAGGCACAGACCTCTCGCTGGTGACGCAGGCA
The DNA here is from genome assembly GCA_003667245.1 of Heterostelium multicystogenum. NCBI lineage: Eukaryota > Evosea > Eumycetozoa > Acytosteliales > Acytosteliaceae > Heterostelium > Heterostelium multicystogenum. The sequence goes on along the minus strand of RCNN01000190.1, from coordinate 27 downwards.
CGGCTGGACGAAATAGCCGATTTGCTC